>CM034053.1:919697-1006114 GCA_019804595.1 Bruguiera parviflora
GAAGGGAATAATAAATTGAAGCACTTTCCAAGTTCAACAAACCGGAAATGGACCAACTGCGATTGCAATTGAAAATGGCAATGGCGGGGGGCATATATATATATATATAATTAAATTTAAATTTTAATTTTAACTCTTTTTGAATCTAAAATTTATATATTAACTGTTTTAATAAAAAATAAGTCAGCTTTCTTTAGTAATTATTATTATTATTATTATTATTATTATATTAGAGAAATGAGCTGACTGGTCATTTGAAATGAGGCATGTTGTTGAAGTAAGGCAGACCGAGATGTGGAGTAGGCATATAGGTCCCGTTGCCATTTGGGGGACATAATTTCCAGGTGCCTTTTATTTAAATCGTTGACGGCATGGCCCTTCCCACAGTTTGAACTGGTAATATATTATATTAATATTTACCCACTTGGGCTCAGTGCTATCTCAGAAAGAATAGTGACAAATTATATATATATATATATAAAACAAAAACAGACTTGCGACAAAGACGACACAAGTTGAAAAAGGGTTCAAAGGATGAGCGAAAAAAGCGTTGTCCTTGGTCAGTGGCCTAGATATGAGCATCGACAATAGCATTTTTGATCTGCTCTTTCTTTTGAAAGGGCTTGTCGTCCCCATAATTGCAAACCTCTGTTGCCCCAACTTTTGGATTTTCAGTTGGCAGCCACCCCATACCCATTACTTGTTAGATTCTCTTATCAGCTATTGCCCCGATCAGACTTCTTCACAGTATTGTTTTGTTATTGGGATTTAGTTCACAGTCGTATGCGTATGGATTCTGTGAAGCCATCCGACATGACCCCAAAATGGAGCAAATTGGTGCGCAGGGTCGCGAAAGTTCTGCACCTTGGAGTGGCATCGACGTGTGGAATTGCTCCGGTCGACGGTGTTCGGAAAGTCAAGCCCCAAGATAAGGTCAAGGATGGTAAGAATTATGCCAAGGGTATGGCGAGCGAGTGTCATTCATTCGACATCCAAAAAGACGACGAGGAGTGTCAAAAGTGTCTTCCTGTCTTGGAATCTCTTTTGGCAAAGCTGTTTGCCAGCGTTTCGTCCATCAAAGCAGCATATGCTGAATTACAGCTTGCCCAGTCTCCCTATGACGCTGATGGGATTCAAGCAGCTGATCGATTAGTGGTCTCTCAATTCAAGAATTTGTCTGAGTTGAAGCAATGTTACGTGAAGAAACAACAGTTCGATTCGTCTCCAGAGAGTTCTATACTTTCTGCGGAAGTTCAAGAGCTGAGGAGTCTTAGTAAAACCCATGAAATTATCGGGAAAAGATTGGAGTCTCAGTTTAGGCTCAAGGACTCGGAGATCATATATCTTAGAGAAAAATTGGAGGAGTCCCACCGACAGAATAGGTTACTTGAGAAAATATTCAATCGAAGTCAACAGTTGAAGATGCCAGAAAATCTTCATCAATCGGGGTCATTTTACAGCCATTTTAACACTGTTCTTCGTCATGCAGTGAAGTCAATCCGAGGCTTTGTCAAGTTGATGATCAATCAGATGAAATCGGCAAACTGGGACCTTGATGCTGCTGCTGCTGCTGCTGCTGCTGTTTCAATTGAATCGGATGCGGACTATTGGAGAACGGATGACGACAAGTGTTTTGCGTTCGAATCATTTGTTTGCAGGGTAATGTTCGACGGTTTCCATTTGCCCAGTTTTTCTCTTACCAATGAGCCTTTGCCAGAGAAGAGGAATCACAAGCAGCAGGTCTTTCTCAAGGAATTTACAGAATTAAAATCTGTGAAAGCAAAAGAGTGTCTTTCCCAGAAACCCAAATCAACATTTGCAAAGTTCTGCCAGGTCCGGTACTTGCAACTTGTTCATCCCAAGATGGAATCATCTTTGTTTGGGGATTTAAGTCAAAGAAGACTTGTGGACTCCGGTAAATTCCCAGAAACTAGCTTCTTTGATTCATTTGCCCAGATGGCGAAGCGGATCTGGCTTGTACACTGCCTGGCCTTTTCTTTTGAGCCCGAGGCCTCCATTTTTCAGGTAAGCAGGGGGTGTAGATTCTCTCAAGTTTACATGGAGTGTGTGGCTCCGGATGAGCTTCTCTCCTGCGAGAACGCACTCGTGTCCTTCACTGTTGTTCCGGGCTTCAGAATTGGTAAAACTGTCATCCAATGCCAGGTCTATCTCTCCCGAGTCCAAAGCAAAGAGAGCCGTTGACGTCTTAATCGGACGGGGACATGGGCATGTCCATTTCCAATTCTGTTGGACCCACAACCGGAGAAGAGAACGCGCGTCCCCCCCTCCCCCACCCCCGCGGGGACCTTCTGCTTGGTAACAGCCTTTGGATCTTTCAATTCAATCAAGGAAAACGACCTCGTAATTTTGCTCCTATCAGGGTAATGAACGTGGGCTTGCTGTCTTTAGCTGCGTTTTGCTATATATATATATATATATATTTAATGATTAATATAGAAATTAATTTATAATTTTTCATATTTTAATAAATTTAGTACTTTTTTTAAAATACTAAGTTTGATCTTTTTTTTTTTTTTGTAATATATCTCGTTTGATGTTAATTTACAAAGAAAAACTATCAAATTTTATGGCGTGATACGTTCGCTCACATGAGCTAAAGACAGGATGTTAGAATTAATTATTACATATGCCATCTGACATTTAATTTATAATTATACAATAAAAATATAATTAATTAAAAAATACGAAAAATTCCTCTCATACTTATTTTTTGTCCTATCTCAGCCTTAAGAATAATAAAAAAAATACTTCACTCTTAAAATTGAAATTTATAATAAAACAATATAACAAAAACACATAATAAAAATATAATTTATTTAATAATATATATATATATATATATATATATATAATTTTATAGAATTACATTATAATTATATATAGCTATAAATGTCCAATTTATTTAGCATCTTGTAGTATTAAAATATTAAAATTAAATGTTTCTAATTAAAGTTATATTAAAATGTTATGTTAATAAATATATGAAATTATACTATATTATATATTTTTCATAAAAGAATTTATCATCATCAAATTACTACACATGTGAAAATTCTTACATCACAAACGCAATAAAAGTTTTGTTCAACGAATATTAGTCTTAATTTTTACTTTTATTCGTTAACTATTTTTTATATTATTTTATTAATTATATTTAATTATCTCTATTCTTTTGTCTAATAAGTATTTTCCTGTAATATTTAAAGTGTGGTTGGCGCTGTGGGCGTGGCTTTACGTCTCCGTTCTCCGATCAGTTCAATCTCAAAAACTCAAGTAACTAAACTACAAAAACAACCGGAGATGGCAGCCGGCACGACCGGTTCTACGAGACCTGGCTCGATAATCTCCGCCAACTGTTGGGTCAACTGAGCGCCGCCCCGATACCCCCAATGAGCCAAGACGAGCTTTCCTACCTCACCAACCTTGTCCAAAAGGTTATGATTCACATTAGTTCCCTTTTACTTTGCGTAGCTCATCTTTCATTTTTCTATAATCTATGTGCAGTCTCCCGTTTAATAATAATAATAATAATAATAATTATTATTATTATTATTATTATGTAATTAGTGGCCTAAGCTTTTAAGTAGCCACTGTATTGCATGTTATCATCATCTCTTGATTCCAACTTATTGTGTTATAAAAGCAATTTTTGTTAAAGTTATTTTCAAAATTATATGTACACATATTTATATTTATATACATTTTATTAGTTATATATCGCTTGATTTTTGTTTAAAATATAAATTTCAAAAGAAAAATATTATTTTACATCTTGGACCGAACTGAAAATTGAGCCCATTGCGGACGCACATATCAGCCGCAGTCAATAAATGTGGTTAATGTACCTTGGGTGGTTATGGTGGTTATGGGGTGGCATCATTAAAATAATATATATATATATATATATATATATATTTTTTTTTTTGAAATTTTAAATCTTTCATTAAAAATCACACAATCTGTACAAAAATTAACAAAATATTCAAGTAAGTAATGATAATGTGCATAAAAATTGGTGAAAATTGTAACATTATGAAATATCACCCTTCTTGCACTTTTTTACTTTTTCATGTATACTTTGTTATTTTTGGTACCCAATGTGTATTTTATTCAAAACAATTTAAATTTTTTCTTAAAAAAATGTATATTAAGATCACTCGTAGCATTACTGTGGCGAATTTTTTTCATCCGCGTACCATTTTTGTTATGATCAGAAGATCTAGCTATACATCAGCCAGAGTGTGAGCCTCACATAATTGATTTTTTTTTTTTTCTGGAATTCTTCTTTTTTTCTTGTTTTTTCTAAAAGAATTTCAAAAGTTTTATAAAAAATTACTAAATTTACAACTAAATCAGCAAAATATACAACCAATCACCATTTGACATTTTCATAATTTGTTACGCATTTTATCTTATTTATTATATATTTTGTTAATATTGATGCACATTTATCAATATTTACCTCGCGACCGTGCCACACTTACCTTTCCTTACGCACCAGCAGAAGGTAAGTCAGCCTCCCCTTGATAATGAAGAGAAAATAGAGCACCATTAGAAACATCATAAACCTCCAGAGAGAGAATGATGAGAAAGAGAAATAACTATATTATAAAGTCGAGCAATTTGTGTGAAAGGAGTAAGCAGAGGAGATTTTGATTTTTGATAAAAATTTGGTAAAAGAGAATGTGACAAATAAGTATATGATACTTAAATTTTATATCGAATAAGTAGAGAGATATTAAAATATATAAATTAGAGTATTACATATTTTGACTGATAGATTATTTTTTAAGAAAAGAATAATAATCCCGTTACAACCAGCTAGCTTGGCAGGTTCTTGCTTCATTGTCCGATTTTCAGGCAAATCTCAACTTCCATCCCTGTTTTATATCTTCTTTCACATTTCTAAATTATTGACCATGTACACTTATATTGGTTCTTGGAGATAAGGTTTTGACTCGATCAAACTCATTGCAGTACTTGCACCATAATTTAATATTAAAAAATTTTGAATTTGTTGTGAGTTAAATTAATAAAAAAAAAAACACTAAATACATTTACCTAAGTTTTCATGTTATAACTTAAACATAACTTAATGACACACCTCAGGTAATGCCAAGCTTTATTTTGTATCAAAACTGTCATCAAGCCTGCCTCAAACTTTTCCATTTGTATTGATAAATACACTCGACTGATTCTTTTAAATTAAAATCAAGGATAGTTTGCTAGTGTGACATCCCATGTAAGGTTACACTCTTTAAGGATATTTTCAGTTCCAATTTTATATTGCATGATGCTGAACCTTCTCCTATAGCAGAGAATGGGGACAAATAAAAAGAAAAAAAAAAAAAAACAAGAGAGAGAGAGAGTTGAACTTGATACAAGTGGAAATCTTTGAGCATGATATGGACATGAAGAAAAAAGCTTGAGCTGAATTCATTTACAAATTATCAAAAGTTCAAGACGTTATGTGCGTAACTTACCGAAGCCACATAAATTGTATTCTCTAAAAGGTAGAGAAGTCAAAAGAAATTAAATCAACAAACACGCAACTGTTAATTGTATAAAGCCAAAGTATTTTCTTCGTCACCAAGTTTAGTTACATTTTTGTCGGCGCTCTAATCCTTACCAAGTAATTATTTTATTTTATCGTTTGTAGGTTGACTTTCCTCTCTCTAAAGGTTCAGCGTTTTCCACTGCGTTTGCAAGCTGCGAGGTCTTCAGTTGAAAAATGGATTTCTCTGATACAAAAGGTTCCAATCAATATGTTATAATTCCGGGCAGTGAGTCCACTGAGGAACACGGCACTCCGATGCTTTCTGGAGCCCCAATTGATGGACGACCAGCAACAGTTGGTTCCAGAAACAAGAAGAAGAAGAAGAAGAAGAAGAAGAAGAAGAAGAAACGTTGCTTATTTTTGTGCCGCTCAAGTGTTGAGTTTGAAACCGAGGGGGAGAAAGAAAGAGCACTGATGTTTTTGGAGAACCCAACAAGGAAATATTGCGTGATGATGTGCTGCTCCAACCTCGAGGTCGGCTCCAAAAAGAAGGGTGATCTTTGAGGGGCTTCTTATTGGAAATAGCATATATATACTATTCTCTGTTTTGTAAATAAAAGCATTGTTGGAGTCCCTCCTCGTGTTATTTATATGTTAAGTGAATCCTCAATTTCGCAATAAAATTGTACATTAAGGTCGCAGGAACATTGGAATCTTCCCATTAGTCTGATCCCCCAGCCACTTAATACCAATTTTCGTCTGCTAGAATGACCTTACGTACTTTTGGAAGCGATGAAAGAACAGTTGGCAGCCTACCAACAGGAATAAACCAAAAAATCGTTTTATTTTTTTAAAAATTTTTATAATATAGTTTTAAATTTTTTATTTTTTTAATTTAACTCTAAATATCATGAATTTCTATTGATGTAATATTTTTAAAAACAATAATTGAGACCACCGTTATATTTAATAAATAATATATAAAAATACATATAAAAGTAATATAGTCGTTAATTCAAAATTAAAAATTAATAATAATAATTAATAACAATAGATAATAATAACAATAATAATAATATCGAACAAATAAACTAAACAGACCTGAGCGGGCCTAAAGCCCATTTTAATATATACCAAAATCACTCTCCTAACGCAACGCATTACTCATATAAAGTGCCCCTCTCGCTCCCTACGCTGTATTCGGATGCCATTTACCCAACGCCTCTTTAACCCACGCTCTCTCTGTCTCTCGCTGTCTCTCGTTCTCTCTCGGGTTAGGGTTTGTGCCAGATGGATCCAACCAAGAAGCGCAAGCTCGAAGGGAACGGCGTCGTGTCGGGCGGCAACGACTCTCCCAACGGACTGACCCCCGAAGATGCCCGCAAGATAATGGAACGTTTCACTCCAGAGCAGCTCCTCGATATCCTGCAGACCGCCGCCGTCCGTCACGCCGACGTTCTTGAAGCCGTCCGATCCATCGCTGACTCCGACACCACCCAGCGTAAGCTCTTCGTTCGGGGACTTGGCTGGGAGACCACTACCGAGAATCTCCGTACGCTCTTCTCCGCCTACGGAGAACTGGAGGAGGCCGTCGTTATCATCGACAAGAACACCGGAAAATCCAAAGGGTATGGTTTCGTTATTTACAAGCATGTCGACGGTGCGATGCTGGCTCTCAAAGAGCCCAGCAAGAAAATTGATGGCCGCGTGACGGTTACGCAGTTGGCTGCTGCGGGAAATTCGGGGGCAAATAACAATAATTTGGCGGGGGGAGATGTGGCGATGCGGAAGATTTATGTGGCTAATGTGCCGTACGACATGCCGGCGGACAAGTTGCTGGCGCAATTTGCGGTTTACGGTGACATTGAGGAGGGTCCACTGGGGTTTGATAAGCAGACTGGGAAATCAAGGGGGTTTGCATTGTTTGTGTATAAGACTGCGGAAGGGGCACAAGCAGCATTGGTGGAGCCGGTGAAGACGATTGATGGCAGGCAGTTGAATTGCAAATTGGCGATTGATGGGAAGAAGGGGAAGCCAGGAGTGCCTGGCCAGCCTGGTGTTGATGTTGGACAGGGGCAGGCTCAGGCTGGGAATGTCCACGGAGATGGGATGGGTATGGGAATGGGGATGGTACATCAGGGGCCTTATGGTGGGCCCGGTGGCATTGGACCCTACAGTGGATTTTCAGGTGCACTTCAGGGTCCTCCCCCCATGGCCGGGCATCATCCTCTGAATTCGTCATTTGCTGGGTCGGGATTAACTTCCCAAGGGCCGGGCTCTTTGACTGGTGGTTCTGGATATGCTAGTTCTGGTACTGGTTTTGGTGGGCCATATAGTGGGTATGGTGGGCCTGGTTCCACAGGGTTTGCAGGATTGGGCAGTGGAGCTGCTGCTGGAAGTGGTGCTTTGACTGTTGGCAACGCTGGACTGGGAGCTGGTGCACCTGCTGTGGGTGGTAGTGTTGGTGGTGGCTCTTCGTTGTATAGGTTGCCGCCTAGCTCAGTGGGAATGCCCTCTAGTGGATATCCAGAAGCTGGGCATTACAGCTTGTCGTCCTCATCCTCATCATCATTTCCAAATCAGCATCAGGGAACATCGCCAGCACCTAGGGCTCCGCCAGGCGGAATGTACCCTAGTATGCCACCTTACTACTGAGGTAGTCTCCTTCCTTGATGTATTTGACTCTGCTTTGTTTTGCGTGTTCTCTTGCATTGTTTCGTACTTATTTTATATGTCTGCCATCTCTATATGTGCTCTTTTGTTTCTTGTTATCTTGTGCTTGCTTATTGCATGGAGAGACTGTTTTTTTTTTTGGCCTTTGGTTAGCATATTTGTGTGTGTGACTCTGCTTATGGCTGTATTCAAGTTCCTTTAACTTCTTTTATTTCCCAAATTTTTCTGTAGTCAATCACTTCATGTTTGTCACCCTGCCTTTCTTTTTGCCTTTTGCTCAAAATTTGCATTTTCCATGCCTTCTCCTTCTTCTTCTGTGTGGCTTTGTCTCTATGATGCCTTTTAGTATATTTGGCAACAAATGTAACATAAACTATTGTACATTAGGTAGATATGTAATTAATTGATGGTGTCACTTGTCCACATTTCTCACTTGGAATTTTAGAGGTAAAGCTGTATAAACAGTTTATTAGGTCCATGGCTTCCAAGCCAGGAGATGTTTAATAACTTTTTCACCTCACTCTGCTGCGAATTTATTGTAGTTTATTTCTATTTTATTTTACTTATTTTATGAAAGTTTTCAAGTTTGGAGACTGTGGCTGGCAGAATGAAATCATTAATCTGGGAAAGAAAAATTCTGGATTGATACTTCATTAGTTATAAGAAAATGATGCTTTGGCTTCAAAGTTCAAATTACTGTCATGGTTGCATACATTTACTTCTTGAACAAACAATTGTATGCTATCTTGGGGCCAGTTGCATCTAAGGTTATCCCATGTTTGACTGGTCTTTATTTTCTCTTTTTCAATTTGCTCCCTTTTTCTGGACTGTTGAGCTGTGAGTTACCATATGGGAACATTTTTCTTCTTTTGTGTCTTTATTTACTGCATCTGTTTTCTTTCTTTTGGCTCTCTAATACAATCATTTATTTACTCTATGCAGTGACAATGATTTTTTTTTTTTTTCAGTCTTTTGTTTAGCATAAAACTTGTGATCAAACAAAACTCAGTTCTTCTTTACTGTCATATTTGCATGTACACAATCTTTCCCTTGTGTCTTATGAAATTGGCTCATTTTAATTTCATCATTTTTTTTTTCCTTTTTCTTTTCTGCCCTTCGTTCTTCCCCCCCCCTCTCATTTGAGGAATTTCTCTGCACATTGTGAGACTCTGGTGAAACTCTATGTTTTGTTTGCTCTGCCCTGGCCTTTTTCCTTTTGTTTATATTTTCTTTACTTGAACACATGCTACAAATGGGTTGGTTTGCTTGATTGATATTTCTGTTTGAATATTGTTCTAGATTTATGTATTGATTGTTAACTTAGAGACTTATCATCTGTTCTCTGTTATGTGCTTTAATGGAGTTCTGTATTGTTTTGCTGGTTTATTGGTGTGTTTACTTCAAGCTATTGTGAACATTGCTTTGCATGATGGATGTTGAATTTGAAATGAGTTGTGAATGGGTGTTTGATTCAGGTGTATGACAGCTTGTTGGGCGCAGATGCTTTTAGTGGTACTCGTGATTGCCTGATTGCAGACTATGTGCTCTCTGGTTTGATGAATGTATTGGCTGTGCTTTCACGGCAATTTCTTCACTTCATCTGCACCTTTAGGATGTGGTTAACTTCTGAATGCTGGTTTCTGAGATGATTGAGTTAGACTAGTCCTTGTACTCTTATCAGAATCTATCTGCAAGCTGGGATTTTGTTTACTAAATAGTTTATACAACTTAAGTAGCGGGTATTATATCTTATCTTGTTTTCTGCAAAAGTTCTCAGTGATTCTTTTGATAATTTGCTTTCCAAAGTACTTTGCAGCTGCCTAAAGTGATGTGGTTGGATGCACTGGATTTGCAGAGAGCCACAGATCTGACTTCTCATTTAGTTAGATGTTTATTTTCCCTGTATTTTTGGGGAAAAGAAGTGTTTAGTTGTTTATTCGTTTGCATGCAGGGTTTTAACCTTACCAAGAATTCTGTAGGGTGACTGATCTAATAAACTTGATGTAGTTGTAGCTGACTTATTTATGTGCAACTACTTTAATGTGCCACTTTTGAAAGTTTTGCACCATAAATATAACTTTTGAGATGGTAGATCCTTGGTCTTTTATAAGTTCCAAGAATCCTAAAAGTAACTGGACAGCACACTATTGAGTGATGCGTACATACTACAACAACTTTTCTCACCATTTTATTATATCATGCACTTGGTTGGGTGTAAGGCCTAATTGTTCTAAATACTTCCTAACTAAAGATTCCTAAGTCAACCTAGGTCTTTTGATGGGCCCAGAGTGTTGATGGTAAATTTCCTAGTTCTGCAGTTCTCCTATAAAGATGTCTTCCTTCCTTCCCTCTCTTCCTTAGGTCTCCTTGGTTGTTGGGATGATTATGACACGTGGTATGATCTTTTTGTCTGCATGAGCTTTGACCTAGCTTCTGAACTTATTGATTCTGTTTTCTAGCTGTTATTATGTTTTTGAATCCTAAAATCTTCATATGATTTTTGCATAATCAATTTTTAAGGGGGAGTATTGATTTTGATCCCCACCCTATTGCCTAAAGATGTACTGAGTATGTGATTCTTTGCTCTGATAAGTCTTTAATTGAAATGAGCATCTTGGGCAGCATCTTGGCAGCATTGGGTATTTTATCCGACTTCTTAACTCAGCACCAATATTTGGACCTTGTGGGAGCTGTTCAAATTGAGATATGGATTTTGTTCTCTGATAAGAAGTTTTATGCCATTGGTCAAATAGCTCCCTTTCCTTTCCTTCTGTTCCTTGTAGGATGGTCTGCACAACAGTCATATTTTATTGTGTATCTGAGTTCATCTCTCATCTATTCAGAACTTAGTTATATTACAGCAAGCATGGGTTTTTTTTTTGGTTGGGGGGGTGCATTGATGCTGAAGCCTGCTTCCTGAAACAATGGTTTTGCTCAAATTTGCAAATTGCAACTACTTTACAATGACTCCCCCATTTGGCAAGAGGCTGATTAACACACTAATTGTGTCAACACAAATATAGCTTGGTGCTGATTGGATCTCCCTCTCTCTCTCTCTCTCTCTCACACACACACACACACACACACACACACATACGTGTGCGCACCCTCTGCCCCCCCCACCCACACAAGCACACACTTTGTCTTTGTGCATGTTTGTATTTGTGTGCATGTGCACATGTGGACTTTGTAAGAATTAGTCCAAAATCTGAAAAGGAAAGACAAGGAGTTCTAAGGTTGTTATAAGTGGACATTCTACCATGTCTCCACATGTGTGGACTTTGTAAGAATTTGGTCAAAATGCTGGAAAGGAAAGGAGATGTTAAGGATGTATATGATATATAATCTAAATTTATGTTCTACTCGGTGGGTGTCAAATATGTCACAACTCTCTTTTTTTAATCTGCTTTCTTTCTACTGTTGGCACATAGCTCTTGATTTTATGGGAAGTTCCTGGACTGCTTAATTTGGTTGACCTTTTATTTCTCATGTTCGAGGAGGATTCATCTCACCTGCAGCATGCTGCATAGCAATAGATAATGTAATTCAGCCTTTTAGTTTTGAAGTCACAGTGTTCCTGGTTTCTATTTTTGGCTGAATGTCAAAAATGGTTCTAAGTCCCTTCATTTGAAGATAAAGATGATACTGTTTGTTTCTGATTGGTGATGGGATTGATTATAGTTGAATTTAGGAGCTGTTGTTTCATAGAATTTGAGTGCATCTTGTTCAAGTCCCCCTTTTCACCTTTTTTTTTTTTCTCAACTCGCCTTGAATGTCTTTAGTCCTCGTTGACAGTATGGATGTTATGCTCTTTCTGTGGTGATTTTGGAGGCCTGTGGTTAATTATTTAATAGGCTGAATGCAAAAATGTGCTAGTAACATGCTGGACTACTTGAAATTTCTTGCTGTGTCATTTTGAGTGTCTCTGTGGTCTCTTCTAATAGGCATAAAGAAGATGTTACAATTCCATCATCGATTCCAGAATATATGTGGACTGGGTTCAATTTGCTTTTAAATTTTTGGTCTCAGTCTGATATCTAACAACAGATTTTCATCTTACCCATATTGTGTCTGGTGTGGAATAGCTTTTACACAAAACGGATCCAGTAACCTATATTCTAACAGTCATTGCACATTTTTATCCCTTTTACCTTTTTCCTACTCCTGGTTTTGTTACCTTTTGTTGTGAGGCCTACGGGACAAGCCGAATGTTTTGAGCGGTGAGGACACCACTAGAGCGTTGTGATTAGGCTCACCAGCGTGTTGACAGATTAAGTGGGGATGGGCCCGGGGAGATGAAGCAGGTAGTTATGCGGGGTGAAATGAATGTAGTTAAGGGCTACATTGTTTCACTACTAGATGGCCAGTCAAAGCAAGAAATGAAGAGCTGGTTGTACCTCTGACACTGCAGTTTCAAAAACCGGGTTGTTGATTCCTGAAATAGTCCGGGATATTTCCTATTTACGCTTTGAAAATGAATGTACCACCCGAAAAATTTTACATTGCATGTCTATGTGATACCGTGCTCTTAAGCCAATGATGGTAATTCTGTGATCGTGGGTTGGAATATTGTGGACAACTGTACTCATTCGATGCATCGAACTCCCGAAGAAATTAAAGTTAAAACCCCCTTGATTTCACTTTTGCTTACCAGCATAAACATAATCAAGAATCAAAGGTCAATGAACTATGTATATGCTTAGTCTGGCATATCGAAAATGCCTAAGTAGTGATAACGGGAATTGCCAAAGCAATGTGGGTGTTGGCGGCATGCGGCGACGTAGAAATGGCTCTGTAATTCGCTTGTGTTAGCTGATAATCCAAGCTTGTTTCATTTAGTCCAGCCATAGTTTTCATCCAGGAAACCACGATGAGTCGGCCCAAACCCGCCAAACTATTAAAGATGATGAGGTCCGGAAGGCTTATATGCCCTCCCTGGAGTTTTGAGTAAAATTTCAGCAGAGAACGTTCTCCTTGAAGGGCTCATGCCGGATTGTTACTTGTTAGGTTATTTGTACTACGATAATCACATTCTTATTCATCTAGTAGTCCGAATCCTAGAGTTTCACGTTGTGCTCTGACTGATGAAGGTAGCCAACCAGATTTAATAGCCAGGTGCAGATCTTATTGACACTGGAGCTGTTAAAAAAGATGATTTTGAGCTTGCACCAAAGACTTGGAAGTAAAAATTCCATCCGCGAAAGATCCAAAAACCTTTCCCAGATTACTGTGATAGAACATAACTGAGTCTTGTGAAGTCAAAGAGGATGAAATTTTTTTTATAGATGTTCAGTTAAAATTTTCTTCATATTGTGTATAATATTATTTACGTAATAAATATTTTATATGTGATAAAATCTTTTTTGTTATTATGTTGCAAGATTGATCACCTAATCAGCAAGTCGCCAAATATTTTTAAAATAAAAAACAAATTTATGGCCAGCCTCGATAATTTATAAAGTTTGAAAAAAAAAAAAAAAAAGGAAAACAAGAAAAGATATCTAAAGCCTCTGCCTTAAGTCCTGTGTGTATTATCAACAACCACGCCCCACTTCCAACCCAAAAACTGCGAGCAGAAAATGATAGTGAGCGAAATCTGCGGACAACGCGCGTCTTGCTTCCGCCTCAGACTTCCGTCTCCGCCGTCATTCCCTTTCCGTCGCCACTGTCGCCACCTGTTTGCGACCTCTAACTCCATATCAGAATGCTCCGTCTCCATGGCGAACAACGAGCAAAAGAAAGAGAAGGTCATTGTAATTTCTGGACCCACTGGAGCCGGGAAGTCCAGGCTTGCCATAGAGCTCGCCAAGCGCCTCAACGGCGAAATTATCAGCGCCGACTCTGTTCAGGTCACCTCTGTGTGCTTTGCATATGTGTGCGTGGTTATGGTGTTCGTTTATATCCACTTTTGTTATTGTGTGAGAATGTTTAGGGGTAGGGAAATTTTTTGAGAAATGAAAAAAAAAAAAAAAAGAAAAGAAAAATGGTCGGATGAAGCTTACTTGGGAAAATGGAGCAATCCGATTATATTTTCCTGCACATTTCAGTTCTGGGCTAGTCTAGTTGCTGGTTTCTTTAGATTGTTGCTTTTGCAGTTAATTTTCTGCTGTTGAAAACGAGAATTGAGACGCATCTCTTTTCGCGCCCTTCCCCTTATTCTGATTTGGTGTGCAACTAACGGGTTATGATGGGCCCGTGTCCAATCTTGCGTCTATTTTCCGTGTCTCCTTAATTTCTTTTTTGGTTAGAATTTTCCATTTGTATTGTTGTCATTGAAATTGTGTCTAAATCGGTTTGCTCTTGGCCCATGTGATTTACTTTCTCTTCTTTTGGGAGTTACCTTTTTTGTAGTTTTTTCAGTCAGGATTGGGATCTGTGTTGGTTGCTGGGAAAAATGTAGTAATAATAAAAGAAATTTAATCTTCCAGCTTCCTAATCTTTGGCTTGGTGCTACTTGTAACTTGGCATAGAATTGAGACGCCGGTGCCTAATTTTGATGTTGGCTTTTGTTACAGGTATACCGCGGTCTTGATGTTGGATCTGCAAAGCCTTCCCCAATTGAAAGAAAGGTCCTCAATTTAGGCCCTCTGTTTTCTTAGGTTGTTTGTGAGGTTGAAGATGGACATTTTGGTGGATTAAAATAAGTGTTGTGGATTATCATTTGTTTGAAGTTGCCAACTTATGTAATTCTCCGTACTTCCTTTTTCAGGAAGTGAGACACCATCTGATTGACATATTACACCCTTCTGAAGGTATGTTTTCCACAGAAACAGCTGACATTAATGAAGCATTATAGCACATTGTTCTTTATGGAACATTTTTGTCCTCACCTATTCTATTAAAAATATACCCCCTTTTCTGGTATGCTAATCTTGTTTTATGCTCAGATTACTCAGTTGGACAATTTTTTGGAGATGCAAGGCAAGCCACACGAGATATTCTTAACAGTGGTCGTGTTCCTATAGTCGCTGGTGGAACAGGATTATACCTTAGATGGTAGAGTATCTTTCCATATGTCATTGTGTTAGGAAACTAGTTAGATAGTGATTCTCTACAAGGAAAACCTCAAACTAATCAGTTTCTGACTCTTTCTTGCTGTTTAAGTGTGGCATCATACTGGGTTCATAACTGTTTTGCATTAGCCATGAATTAGAATGTGACTTGTTATTATCATTAATCTTATAGTAACTTTAAATTGTGTGAACAATTTTCATGACTTTTGGAGCCATGAATTTTTATGCTGCCAATAGTGAACTCTATCCTTGCTTTGATGGTCAATATCGACTTATAACAAGCTATCTTTCCAGCTACTGCTATCTGAGGGATGCCAAGAATCATTCAAAATGGAGATAGAAAGCTTAGTTATATATTTCCAGTTGGTTATGTAGAGTTTTTATAACATACATTAATGAGAATTCTTTTTTCTTTTTGGATAAAACCAACCCCTGCAATTTTGTGCCCATCTGGGTATTTTGCAGTTGGATCCTATGATAAGAAATTATGCTTTAAGTGGCAGAACCCATTCACTATGTTGCATAATTCAAACTTAAGCTGCATGCCTAAGCTATGTATTCTGACTACTTCATCGTGCCTTTGATTCTCTATTTTCAACTTTTAGGATAATCTTATATCTTCTCTATTGGCAAATGCTTGTCTCTTTATTTTATGCTTAAGCAGCTGTTTTAAGGACCTATGTGGTCCTTTTCTTTTACAAGACATGTAAAATCCAATTAATGTGACAAATGCTTGTCTCTTGAATGATATTTGCAGGTTCATATATGGAAAGCCAGATGTTCCAAAAGCCTCCCCAGAGATTGCTTCTGAAGTATACACTGAGCTTGAGGAATTACAGAAGAATCATGACTGGGATGCAGCAGTGCAGTTAGTTGTCAAAGCGGGTGATCCAAAGGCCCAACTTTTGCCTGCCAATGACTGGTATCGTTTACGGCGCAGCCTTGAGATAATCAAGGTCAATTTGTAATTTTTGCTTGCTATATTAATGAATATTGGAACACTTTTACTTGGATACACATTCAAAACCACACATTGTTAGATAAAACACTATCAGTATTACCAACTACACTATTTTCTATGGCACTGATAGTTTTGTTAGGATATTCTTTCTTGAGAAATTTCGTAGTCTATTAGCACGATAACATCTCAGTTTTGGTGTGGGCTTCCTTAACTGTTGTACAATGCTACTTTATAGTGCATTTTTGGTTCATGACCCACATTGTTCTCATAGCAATCTGTTGCCATACATTTAAGGTTCTTACACAATTTTGTTTGCCTCCCAGGCTTGTGGTTCCCCTCCTTCTGCTTTTGAAGTCCCATATGATTCTTTCAAGGAACAAGTTAATGCTAATTTAACAGATGACTCTCATAATGTGAATTCATCTCTTGATATGCTTGAGCAAGTTAAATCAGAGGATTTGGACTATGATTTCATTTGTTTTTTCCTCTCAAGCTGCAGACTTGATCTCTATAGATCAATTGATTTCCGCTGTGAGGATATGCTTTCAGGTGGGTGCTATCACATGGCATGGCATTTTTGTTATGATATGGTTTCCCTTTCTGGCTTTTTTCTGTATATGTTACTTGTTTCGGGGCAGATACTTGCTTTGATCTCTACAAGGGACCCATCTAGAGGCTATGTTGATTACATGCATACAGATGGCTATCTGTTTTAATAGTTTAATAGTAGATGTGGATGATCATGAAAATATAAAATATAAAGCACTTGAAAATGCTATATCTGTGTTAGGTCATAATAAGCTTTATCAGTGATGCTTATTTTTTGGATTTGATCTGATTTCCTTTATCCTTTATCTTATCTACTTCTTGTTCCTCTTTAGGTGATACCTTTGCATGCTATTTTGTTTCATGGTTCAACTCTGAAGTGGTAATACTGTTGTGGTTACTTGTTTGGCAGGACATGATGGGATTTTGTCAGAGGCCAAATGGCTCCTTGATGCAGGCCTTCTTCCGAATTCTAATTCTGCAACCCGAGCAATTGGTTACAGACAAGTCTGGTTTTTCTTGTTTCTTTAAGCTATCATATGGCATGAACTTGTAATGATGTTGTTTCTCTCTTTGTTGGGGGTCAGTACTCCTATCAATTATCTGCTTAGAACCATTAGCATCTCCTTATTTACCAACTAGCTATTTGGAACTCCATTTTTAGTTTCAAATAGTAACTGTAAGACTTATGGTTTAGATGCTATGAGTGGGATTACATTATTTGTTTTCTAGATTGAGTAAATGCAACAGAGAGTATATTTTCTTTTAATGCACTAGATATTAGATTTTCTTTTAGTAGAGAAGAAATTGGTTTTTGCTATGTTAGTGCCATGATTTTGGTTGCTGTTGATTATTTTTGTCTGAATTCATTATCACCCTCAGTGTTCCTTGAATGCATTTTCAGGCTTTTGTTTCATTCTCCATATTTCCTTTGTGCTCCTAAAGCTGTATGCAATAACAAAGGTTTGTGTGATTTCTGATTTCAGGCTATGGAGTACCTTTTAAGGTGTAGGGAACAAGATAGCAGGAATTCTGCTAGAGAATTTTATTCTTTTCTGTCTGAGTTTCAGAAGGCATCAAGGTATGGTACACTTGACCATTGGTATATGTAATTCTTTCAGCAATTCAATTTCTTTGAAACTTGGATTTGGCTTTAAGCCCTGTAGTTGATGGTCTGCAAGGTTGACTGTTAACAACATTCAGGGGAAGTTGAGATAGTGGGAAAAGGAATATAGTTCTCAAATAATTCAAGGAATATTATGAAACCAAAGCCCTCACATTATAACAGAAAGTTGCCACCAAGCACTTTGGCAAAAACCTATGGATGTTGTCATTGTCATCATTGTATTGTCACCATTCTTATCATCAGCATGAGTCATCATCTCATCATCATCAAGGCTTGTTCAATTAGTGAACATGCTGCGTGGAAGTCCTCATAATGAGTCCAGTATTCAGAGGCTTCCTTATGGTAGCCCACTTTCATGGTGTTTTTACAGTGTTGTTTTCAGTTCGAGGGTGAAACCCCTTTCTGAGCACATGGTCTGAGTTCATCTGTTGATGGATCAGATGTGTAGTTAATTTTGGAATATTGTTGTATGTATTCGGAACATTTCCTTTTCATTTGGTTTGCAGAAACTTTGCAAAAAGGCAAATGACGTGGTTTCGAAATGAGAACATCTATCACTGGCTTGATGCTTCTAAACCTTTGGTATGTCCAATGCAATTTTCACTTTCTAAAATTGTAGCTACCTGGTTGTTAAGCACCGATTAGTGAAAGTCTTACTGTATGATGTCTATGCTCTTCATTTGTGATTTTGAAGGATATGCATAGTTTTCACTTCGTGTCGTTTCCCTTCAGGCACCTCTGCTAATTCAAAATAATGCAAATTTTTGCAGCAAAACGTGCTTAACTTTATCTATGATGCATACAACAATCAGAGTGGAACGTTGGTTGTGCCCGAATCACTTAGAATGAAGAAGGATCTGTCCAGCCGAAGAGAAGTTCTTCAGCTCAAGGCTTATCGGACCAAAAATAGGTTAAATTTCAAATCAGAATGTTTGTAGGTATTATTAGTTGGAAAATGCTAAAAGGGGTTTGCTTGCATCAGAGTGTTTGTAGGCATTATTAGTTGGAAATTGCCAAAAGGGTTTGTTTGCATCAGTGTGTTTGTAGGCATTATTGGTTGGAAATTGCTACAAGGATTTGTTTGCATCATAGTGTTTGCAGGCATTGGTAGTTGGAAATTGCTAAAGGGGATGGTTTGCTTGTGCAGGCATTTTGTCAACCGCGATGATTGTTCCCCCATTCTAGACTGGATAAGAACTCAAGCTCAAGCAACTAGCAGAGCGTAGCAGAGTATATTTAGATAATCTTATTTTAAACTCCTTTTATTGTCAACTTTTTAATTACCTTAATCATTTTGTCTCAAACTAAAAAGTGCACTAACATGTTGAGAGAAACTTCAAACGACGTTAATAATTGTGAAAAAATTATTTAATTTTTTTTCTAAACAATGAAAAATTATTTTTGTTAGGTGCTGCAAAAATC
Source organism: Bruguiera parviflora (assembly GCA_019804595.1). Classification (NCBI taxonomy): domain Eukaryota; kingdom Viridiplantae; phylum Streptophyta; class Magnoliopsida; order Malpighiales; family Rhizophoraceae; genus Bruguiera; species Bruguiera parviflora. The sequence goes on from CM034053.1 coordinate 938,957, forward strand.
TAAAAATATGACAGGGAGCATTTTAGGTAAGAGAACCGAGTCTAAATTAATGTATTTCACCAAGAATTTGTGGAAAGCAAGATTAATCTGTGATAATAAACAAGAAAATAGGAAGGGCCAAAAAAGATAGGAAGTAAGGTTAAGGGGAATTAATATATAAATGAACTTTTAGTTTTGGGGATTACGATAAATTTAGTTTGATTTATAAAATATAATGATTTTATCGTTTAAAATATAATAATTTTATTATTTTAAATTTTTTTTATAGTAAATTTATTCTATTATTGAAACCTGTTAATACTTTTTGTTAACTTGTGTGACATATTGTGATGATATGAATAAAATTACATTATCGAGTTCAACATATTATCTGGGTATGTTACTCGGATTAACAAAAAATGCTGTAGCTTTTTTACGATAGAATAAATTTTTTATAAAAAGTATATATGAGAAAAAGTTATTATATTTTGAGTGTTAGGTTAAATTTGTTATAATTTTTAATGCTTAAAATTTATTTATATGTTAACTCAACTGAGAAAATAACAAAAAAATGTAAATTAAATATATCTTATTCAGTTTTTAAATAAATAAAATTAAATATAAAAAATTACGGCATTATTATTCCATATTTATTGTATTATTTAATAAATATTAGTGTATTGTATATTAAGTAAACATTATAGTGCTACAGTGCTTGACAAAAACAAAAAAGAAAAGAAAATGGAAGGAAAAAGAAAAGTAAAAAAGAAAAAAAAAAAGTGGCAAGTAGGTGCAAATAGAATATTTACAACGTTATTGTGCTACGGCGCTTGACCCCCCCCCCAAACCGGGACCCAAAAAAAAAATTAAAAAAAAAAAACCAGTGACGAGGAGGTGTAAACAGAATCTTTACTGATGGCTTATCTACTACTACGTTCAGCTCATATGCTCGTCATGTTTTTCGTTTTCAACTTAAATAAATATTTTATTAAATTATATATATATATATATATATAAAGTTTTAATTATATTATCACTAAAATTTTAAAATAAAAATTTAATAGTTCAAAATATTTAATTTTTCTTTTATGTGAGTTTTTGTTTTTGATAAAAATTAGTAAGATATATAGTTCAACTTAATAGATATTCTATCAAAATATATTTCAAAAATATAAAAATACATCTACTTATTTATTTTGCTATATATGGATATATATATAATAAAAAATTTTAATTTTTTCTCATAAATTTGATAAAAATAGAAAAATCAAAATTTTTATTTAATATATAAAAATTTAATAAAATATAGACATAAATATATTTTTAAAATATATTTAAAATATTATTATATAAATTTAAGTTAAATTATGTATTTAAAAATTTATCTATTTTTTGTTTTATAAAAACACAAATGTATAATCAATATTAAAAAATTAAAGTTAATTAAAAAAATTAAAAGATTTTGAATTCAATTATAAAAATTGAAAAAGTTGGGCACTCGGTAATTACATATTCTAAGTTTTTGTGATTTATTGATGGCCGTCGGTTTTTATTTTTATTTTATTTTTATTTTGGATTGAGTGGTAATCGGAGGGCTTTAGGCCTCGAAACTATCGACCGCGTGTTCCTTGTGAAACACCCGTAGTCCATTTCCATTCTTCTTCCTACTTCCACTCGCTCTCTCTCTCTCTCTCTCTCTGTGTCTAGGGAATTAAGATTATCTGCAGGGTCATTGAAAATGAGGACTTCAGTTATCAGATCCGTCAAAACCCTAGCCAGCTCTTCCGCCCATCTGCTCCGCCGTGGGTATGCCTCCGAGTCCGCCCCCGAGCGAAAGGTCGCCGTTCTCGGCGCTGCCGGCGGGATCGGTCAGCCCTTGGCTCTGCTCATGAAGCTTAACCCTCTCGTCTCCAGCCTTTCCCTCTACGATATCGCCAACACCCCGGGCGTCGCCGCCGATGTTAGCCACATCAACACTAGATCTGAGGTACATACACAACGTCACTTTGTATTTTCTTTTCTTTTCTTTTCTTTTCTTTCTGAATAAAATTAAAAGGCTCGTCTCTCTCTCTCTCTCTCTCTCTCTGTTTAAGTAAGAACTTCTTTTCAGATTCTAAACATTTCTTACTTAGTCATATTTGATCTGATTTCAACTCTCATTTCGTGCTTTCCGAGGTTTCTTCCTTTGTTGTCTATTAATCATCTTTTCCGCTTGAGCTCGATCTGAACATTCCTTTCCGCTGTTGTTATTATTATGTCCAGATGATTATAATTGTGGACCCCTTTGATTTTTACTGTATTTTATTTTATTTTTTGTATGTTTTGGTTAATTGGGGACTTGAATTTTGAGATCTTCAGCTCTGAAGACAGTTCCAGTACCAATGAGCTATGTACTGTTTTGATTAATCTTTGAGTTTTATATCGTCAAGGTTGCTGGGTACATGGGTGAGGAACAACTTGGTAAAGCCTTGGAAGGATCCGATGTTGTAATCATCCCGGCTGGTGTGCCAAGAAAGCCAGGAATGACACGTGATGATCTCTTCAACATCAATGCTGGAATTGTCAAGGGTCTTTGTGAAGCCATCGCAAAGTATTGTCCAAATGTGAGTGTTTATCTTATCTTAACTGAAGCATTATAGTATGCTGTGCCTATGTTATGTTGCATGAAGGGGATGTGTCTTATTAGTGGACTTTTTGAAACAGTCTCATGTGTATGGGGGTGGTCACCTGTAGGGCACTGATATTGCTTTTGTTGGGGGGGGGAAGAAAGAAGAGGGGAAGAAAATATGTAAAGAGGTAGAGGCAGTTAAAACCAGTTGTGCATTTTGCCTTCCCCTTTCATATGCTCCTCTCCCCCACTTTTACATCCATTCCCATTAGATGAACTCATGGTGTTATGTGTTTGACTGCATTCGATTTTATTGTCTTGATGGCATTTATAGACATTAAATTTAGCAATTCAATTTATTTGACCAGGCTCTTGTTAACATGATAAGCAACCCAGTGAATTCAACGGTTCCTATTGCAGCCGAGGTATTCAAGAAAGCAGGAACCTACGATGAGAAAAAATTGTTTGGTGTGACCACTCTTGATGTGGTTAGGGCCAAGACTTTCTATGCTGGGAAGTCCAAAGTACCAGTTGCAGGTTGGGTTAATTACTCTCTTCCAGAAAACAGTTTGTGCTACTTATCTCTGCCTTCTGCTTATCCACTTTACTATGTTCAGTGCTAAGTTATAGGTGACCCAGTTGTTTTTCACTTTTTGATAATCATAAGTGGACAGAGATGTCTTCATAAGGCACTCCTGTGCTTGAAAGATTTTATTTCTTTTCTTTTGTTTTAGCTGTTGAACTAATAAGTTTGTTAGGTTACTAGGCTGACTTGTGCATTTTCCATTTTTTGCAGAGGTTAATGTACCAGTTGTTGGGGGCCATGCAGGGATAACCATACTTCCACTATTTTCACAAGTACTCAATTTCTCCGTCTCTTCCTAGTCCTTTGATATATTATGGTTTGTTGAACATATTGTTCCCCTGTGACATCTTATTTGATTTCTTATGTAGGCTGTGCTGATTTCTATTATTTGTTGCAATTTTTTTTCTAGGCCACACCAAAAGCCAACCTGTCTGATGAAGATATCAATGCACTTACAAAGAGAACACAAGATGGTGGAACGGAAGTTGTTGAAGCCAAGGCTGGAAAGGGCTCTGCAACATTGTCCATGGCGTAAGCTTTTATTCTGGATGATTGTGAATCTTTGGCTCATTTTTAGAAAACTATGGTTACCTCACAGTACTTTCTGCAGCTATGCAGGGGCCATTTTTGCTGACACATGCTTGAAGGGGCTCAATGGGGTTCCAGATGTTGTGGAATGTTCATTTGTACAATCAAATGTCACTGAACTTCCCTTCTTTGCTTCAAAGGTAATTGATTTAAACTTGTCTTTGGCAAGGTTTAAAATTCTTGTGTTAGTCTTCATATCTTTGATCCATTTTCATGTGAAATTCATCTAAAAGAATTGCCTCTATGTTTTTTCGTTTGTGGGATTGTTATTTCTGTGCAATGGAGACCTCTGCAATGTAGCCGGCTGTATTCTATTATTTCTCTTGTTAGGAGAAAAAGGACATGGTAGTGGCAGGCCCATATACTCTTTTATTTTTATTTTTTATAAATTGCAAATTATTCATGTTTCATAATTCTGCCCGCCTTTTGGTTTTGCTTTCCATCATAGATTGTTGATTCCTGGGCCTAAAAATTGTTAAACTTATGAATAAGCCAATTTGTTTGCATGTCTGTGTGTCCAGTGTTGGAAATTGTTTTAACTTGGCTGATGCTCTAAATGCATCTGTAGTAATTGTTAGGTACCAAGTATCTTTCTAGGCTTTATAGCTGCTAAAATCTTTCTGGGATGCAAGCCAAGTATAGATTGATTTTAGATTTTATCTGCTATGCTTTGATGTTTAGTGGCCTTGCAATTTGTAAAGAATTTTTGCTGCTCATATTTGCAGGTGAGACTTGGAAAGAATGGCATGGAAGAAGTTTTAGGATTGGGCCCTCTCTCTGACTACGAAAAGGAAGGCCTGGAAAAGCTGAAGCCTGAGCTCAAAGCATCTATCGAGAAGGGGATCAAGTTCGCCAACCAGTAGAACAACGAATATTTTCTAATCACCCAAAACACATTCAAATTTTGTGTTTTTCCTATTTATTCAAATGGTGTATTTGCTGCTCCCAGCAGCAACGGCTCTGGTATTTTCTGTAGAGTAGGTTCACAAGTATCAAGGAGTTTATCAATAATACCACTGGGTGAATTAAAAGCCATTGGAGGCTGTACACTTCATTAATATGCAGGCAAGGGTAGATGCCCAATGAATCAAGGTTGTAATTGTTACTTTTGGGATTGTTATAAGAACCAGGAATTACTTTGGGGTTTGATGGGACGTTAGGGCTACCCCCATCTCTCTCTTTCATATCATCTCCCATCATCACTCTCGTTTCTCTTTTTGTTCTTTTTAACTTTCTTGTTTTTAGTTTCATTCGATACAAGGTTTTGATGTTGTAGACAACTGGTCTTTTAACAACCGAAATAAATGTAGACTTCTAAATGTTGAAATATGGTCGTTAAAACATCAGGCATAAAACATTGTCAGTGTCGTCCAATGGAGAACATATGGTACAAAAAGCTTGGAAACTACAATGAGTGATCCCTGACTTTTTCTATTTCAATCTTTCCTACAAAACGGTCTTGCCAAGAGGAAGCCAGGTCCATCACCCCCTAAGAAATGGAGTGTTTCATGACTACTTATAAGGATGTTTTCATGATGTCAAGGGCAAGCAAAATTTTCAACTACAGATAGTGTTCCTTTACACAGAGAGAAGGTGAAGCGCCTTGACTTGTACCTTCCATTGTCAATTGTAGAGAATCCTAAAATGCAGAGAAGCTGCGATGAAGTTGTATCCAGGGATCAGCCACAACGAGTAACAATAATACCACGTCATGTGTAATCCAAAAGTCACAAAATTATGGTTAACAAAGAAACGCATATGACATCATCTTTCACAAGTGGAGGCCTTTATTCAAATGCATGCATTGCTCACCACTTGAAATCTATAATGAAATGAAGACATATTATCATCATCTTTCAGTTGTGTGGCTCTGTCAAAAGTTAAAGGCTCCAAATGACTACAATAGATGCCAAGTTGTGTGGCTCTGTCAAAAGTTAAAGGCTCCAAATGACTACAATAGATGCCAAGTAACAGGTTTAGTAATTCCTTCAAGACACATTTAATCCATGATATAGCCCTTCCATTCAATTGACAATCACGCAATTAATGCCCCGAAAAGGTATGAATACTCTGAGTGGAACAAATGACACAAGTTCTCCTAATTGTGCATTTTGAGCTTCAGATGCTACAAACAGTGCATCACATATATCAGGGGAAGTATTATTATAAATTAGAATGGCATCCACTTACAAGAACAAAACAGATAATGCCATCCATTGGTACTTGGCTAAATCACATGACAAGGAGGCAGAGTATGATTCCAACTAGTTTTCATGTCTACATTTTGTTATGGCCCAATTCTGCTCTAAAAATTGGTAAGTGTTGTGAAAGATCAGTTAGATGAGTATCAAACTTGAACAATTTCCACAGAGCAACTGTTTTTAAGATGTGTTGCATAAAGTAAGACGCTGGAGCCTTATCAATCGACTCGCAAATTTTAATACTTACATTACTAGACACTGGTCGGCTATACAAAAATGAAGCAAATCTAGATTGCATCATCAAAATCTATAGTCCACTTTGATATGAATAGCATTACAAGCAAAGAGAAATATATGTATTCAATGAAATATGTTGGAAACAAAGTCTGATTCTTATTCCAATGTACTGAATTATAATAACTCTTTAGTTAGGTCTCTTCTACCTCTACAGGACTGAGAAAACATTTTTGTATAACATGTGATCAAGAATTTGAAACAACAATATTTCAGTTGTCACTAATCACAAATGTCAGCTACGTCAAATAAATGTCAATAAAATATAAATAAAAAAATTAAATCACAAACACTGGGAATATCATAAATTCCCTTGATGTGCTGGTATTAACCTTACAATCATTAATTTAGGGGCTATAATCTTTTTCATTAATAATAATACCATAGTTCGCAGAGATCTATGATTCAATTAGCACAAATAATTCTCTACCTGAATTAATCATCTACTCCTATGTCATTGACCCGCATCTGAGCCATATCCTGAGTAACTATCCCGATCAGGTTCTGCAAATTTAGCACTAGAAAGAGTTAAAAGAATCCATTTTTAATCCTAGTTGGCACACAATCAACTGAATATCCTGTTCAAGAAACCATTCTATTTGAGGTAATGCAAGATGTTTCTATTACCACTTGAAAATGATCTAGAGTCATCACCAGAACTGCTTGAACTACTCAATCCACTCAAGTTATGTCCTTGCTTTCTTTCTTGAACTGGGGAAGATCTCCTAACAACCTTTTCAACTGTTAAAAAATCAGCAAATTTCAAATTACTAGGTGCATGATGATCAAAAATAGCAATATGAACTGAAAGAGGTGAACCTGAAATTCCAAAGGGGAATAAATGGAAATCCTAGAGAATTCAAAATATTACCTCTTCCAGGTTCTGTGTGTGCCTCTTTAGTGGTATGTATCATATTCTGCAAAAGTGATGACATGAACAATTTATCAGCCAACAAGCAACAGCAGAAACTCAACAAATGTTAAATGTTCAACTACATGGTGACCTGAGGTCTTACTGTCTCTGGGATAGTAGGTCCAACATGTTTATTGTTGTTGCCCAAACTATTCTTGAAATTGGTCAGAAACTTATCAAGTTCCATAAGGGTTTCGGTATCAAAACTCTCAATGTCCACCTCAATCTCGTCTTCTTGTTGGAAAATCTCAGGGTTCCTCCTTCTAATAATTTGAACTACATTGTCCAGTTTGTCTGAAGGCAAATTCTGTAGATCTAGACTCAGTTTCTGCTTTTCCTCAAAAGTCATATCCCTCTTCTCAGGTTTCTTTGATACTGGTGACCTCTCCTGATTGGTGGCAGTACTAATGTTTCTTGATGTTTTTGACCTGGAATCAACAGGCATAGAATCAATATCTGATCTATCAGAAGTCCGCACCTCTATTGGCCTTTGCAGGGGAGGAGGAACAGGAGTGGGAGTCTGAGCAGTAACATGAGCAGAGGCAGGAGCAATTGGAGCCCTTTTTGAACTGGGTGTAGGCAAATTTGTGTCATTCCTCATTGCAGACTTCTTATCAAACCAAAAATGAGTTCTAATAGCTTCCCAATTCTCCTCAAAAGTCTTCAGCAACATATCTGCCATAAAATGCACATCCTGCCCTTTCTCATTATATGCCATGGCATTATTAAATGTCAGCCTCACATCGTCTGCAAACTCCGTCGGTGACATATACCAATTTGTGCTCAACCTACTTTTCACCGTTCCTAAATCCATCGGATGTTTAATAATCTTATGGTAATCATGCAACTTCAATTTCTTCGCGTCCACAGGTGCATTAAACACCCAACCATACTGATGCTTCATTAACTTCCCCAACAATTCTTCACACTTCTTAAACAAATCCTTGGGATACCTGTCCTTACCAGACCCAAATCCAAAAACTTCTTCCTGGCCGCCTTTCTTCCCTCCACTGCTCGGGTTCAACTTCTTGTTGCAGTCAGAGCCTGTTTTCTCCTTTCTATTCACAGAACCCGAATTCCTCTTCTGATTCATCTTCGGAGCTCTCTGCTCTTTATCTAAATGGCCTCCAGCGTTAGAAAGATTTTTAAATTGACTACTCTGATCATTCACTGATCCAGTTAACTCCTGAACAGGCCCCCGTGAGGTAGGTCCCACGTAACTCACCTCAGAATTAACCCTCGAAAGATTTCCAACTCTATTACTACTACCATTCTTACCATTATCACTAAACCCATAATTACTGCACTGACTTTCTTTAGCTTCAATTTTCTTTTTCAAGTTCCTCGCTTGATCAAGTTCACCCACAAGCTTCCTCTTGAGTTCTCTAAAATCCAAACTTGAACAACCAGAACCCAAGCTAATTCTAACTTTATTGCCAAACCTGACGTACCCACGCAGCGAAGCCCCATTGATAGGGCTCCGTAAGGCCGGTTGCCGGTGATTTTCAGTGGAAGAAGAATCGTCTGACGCCACGGTGCCCAAGCTCCTGTGCTACCGCCGCCGCCAACAATTGTTGTCTCCGGTGCTACCGCCGGTAGGCTGCCTGTAAGGGATAGATACGGCGGGACTCTAAGACTTATTTCTCCGATTTCTCGTTTCCACTTTCTCGTACTCACGAAAGAACCCTAATTTTGACTCGCAATTGGGGATTTTTTTTTTTTTGGGGGTTCTTTTTGGGTTAAGGGTGGTAAAACGTAAATGTAGAAGTTAAATTTTTTTTTTAAATATAAAAAAAAAGAAGGACAAAAAATAAAAATATTTGTCATGTGCTTGGACTCTATATCATGTTAGAGCAGTTTGATTCTGTCTGAATGTCTGAACTGACAACAGATAATAGTACAAATTTTAGCATTCCTATCATTACCTTTTTATTTTTTTTATTATTTTTTATTTTTTCCTTCAAATAATGACCAAGTTTCAAAATTATTTTTTAATCTTTCCTATATTAATAGATTTATTAAGTTATAAATCATATAATGAAATTAATTTTATTTATTTTTATAAAATTTGTGTTTTCTTATTTAAAACTTAAAATTTTAAAAATAATAATTTAATTTTTTAATTATTAGGTATTTATTAAGAAATTAATATATATATATATATATATTTTTTATTATTTTTTAATTATTTTTTTTAAGTTTTCAAATTTAACCGAAGAGCCCTATTTCTCTGGGGCTAAGCTTCTATAACCCTTAGAATTTTGCATTCCGGTGACCACAACGGTGCCGTTGTGCAAATTTTCTCGTTATTTAGAAAATTGCTTTGTTTTGTTTGGACATGGCTGGGGGGATTCAGTGCGTCCGATAACAGGGAGCGAGGGAGCGAGCGCGGATCAGACGGCCAGACTCTGGAATGCTGAGACGGGAACTCAATTGTTCACATTTCCATTTCGATTCGCCGGCTTAGGTCAGTTGACTTCTCCGTAGGCGATAAGCTCGCTGTCATCGCTAACTGATCCTTCGTGGGAGTCACCTCTGTCAAACAAGCATTGCCAGACATCCCACCCACGGTATGGGTTTGGAATTGTGGTTGCGATTTGTAAACTCTGCATTTTGAATCAGATGTAAGCTTGTTAATGTTGGGTAAAAAAAAGGAGTGATATTTTTGGTTACATTTTCATAATTTTTTATAATAATAATTTTTATTATCTTATAAAATAATTATAAGTTAATTATTATAAAAATTATTTTTTTTGTGATTTTTTTATTTTATTAATTTTTCCTTTTTTTTTAATTTAAAAAAAAAAGGGTTACAAACTATTACCGAACAGACCATTAGTGGAGGATGACTTGCCACCATGCATTCCCAGCTGTTATTATTTGTTGCACAAATTGCTTTGCTTAAAATATCCACGCGCGAGAATATGCAATTTTATGAGGAAAATCTAAGTTTTGGGAATGTGGTTAGAGATCGTTTTTTGGTTATTGAGACAGTGGTAGTTATGCATTTCGGATATTCTCTTGTCATTTTACTCCCGCGAAATATTGTCTTGTTTAGGCTTTGTGTTCGTTCACTCACTGGGAAATTGACTATTCAAATTATATTTGCTTTCCATTTTACCCATCTTGGCTCTTTCGGATGCCCAGTTTCTGTAATACTTGAAATTCGAGGTCTTAGGTTTGTTGCTGAGAACCCATTTTACAGAACCAAACTAAATCCTAGTCCAACTGATTTTCGAACTAGTTGGATCACAGCTCATTTCATAAGTAGTTATTTTTGTTTGTACGTGTGGTGAAAGGAGGTTGAAAAATGGGCATGGCACGGCTGGTGAAGGATTTCCCATAACATGCATAGCATGGTAATCAATTAGTAGAGCCTGTCTAGTGTTATAGAAGATGGCAAAAGAAAAGGGAAGAAAGAAAACGCTCCATGCCCTCTCTCTTTCTTTTGCTACCACACACACACACACAAAGTGCATGCATTCATGCATTCTGAATTGTATACCCATTTCCCTTAGCTAAATCTGGCTTTAACACAGCAAATTGAGAGAGTTTCTTTTCATGACATGCCTCATGTGGTGTATGCATGCATGCATGTTCACTTACCTCATTTCATTCCCTTTTACTCTGCGGTAGGAACTTTTTTCTATTGAGCTGTGCCAACTTAGATTTGTCATTGGTTTCATTTTGTCGGGAGTGCTGAATCTATATTCATCCTCAAGGGTCCACAGGGAAGCATTAACAGAGCCATTTGGGGGCCTTTGAACAAAACTATCATAAGTGCTGGAGAGGATGCTGTAATTCGTATATGGGATTCTGACATAACCAGCCATTTGTTCCCATAACTAGTTTAGAATATATGCAGCAATATCTAAAACTGCTACAGAACAACTGTGAGATACTTTCATTCTGCCAAATAATTTAATAGGGCTGTGGACCTTGGTGTTTTTTATAGGCCGTGTACTGGTGCTGCAGCACCTAGGAACCATTGAACTAGGAATTTTGATGAGTTTACAACTTAAAAGCTGGAAAATAGTGTGCAGTTTTTGGTGGATTAAATTTCTGAAAATCCTTGGGATTAAAATCAAGTTGGAAATATGTAAAAAGTTTCTTAGATTCGAAATATGCATCCCTATTTCTTGCTCAATCAAAGTAGAGATCCAAGATTCTAACCATATTTTGGAATTTCTCTGCATTATATAGGCATATAATGCTAAAGAGGACTAACTGGTTCAGTAATATTCGTAAAATTGATGGGGACTCTCTCAGATAATGACACAACATATATCTATGCTAGCACTGAAAGAAAAAATGTTATAAAGTTTACTCCTAGGCGAATAACCAATTTTGTTCATAATAGACCTGAACAAAGAAATTAGGTTTTGATTGGAGCTTGTTGAGTAAATACTAGATTTAGTAAGATCTTAGGTGGCCTTGAATGGCCTGTCTTGATAATATTCTGGTGTTTGAGCTTGGTTTCTGGCAATCTTTTTGTGTATGCAACAAGTAATTCTATGAGGGTAGTTAAGTACTTAAGCAGATTCAGTTACATATTACATTATTTTGTGCTATCATTTCTTTGTTCTTATTCTGTTCATCAATTGACTTAAAGTTAAAGTTCATTGTTGTACCGTACTATCAAACTTACAGAATGGAAAACTGCTGAAACAGTCAGATAGGGAAATTGGGCACAAGAAGACAATAACTACACTTGCAAATCAGCTGAAGTTTCACACTTCCTCACTGGCTCTCTAGATAAATCTGCCAAGGTAGAAGGCACTATTAAGGCACTATTATGCTTTATTCATCATTCTTCCCCCCCCCCCCTGAAGTTTATCATAGAATATATTGGGGTTTGACTTATCTTGCAGTTTTTGTGGAAATTTTAGCTTTGGGACACCAGAACATTGACTCTTATTAAGACCTATGTCACAGAATGTCCAGTCAGTGCCATTGCAATGTCTCCACTTCTTGATCATGTGTGTATGGATGAATTATTTTGATACTTGTATATGGAGTCAATTGTGCAGTATTTGCAGACAAAGGTATCAATTAATGGAGAAAACTTAATATAGTTTCATGCTCGAAGATTTGTCTGCCTGATGCACACAGTTCACTCATCCAACATAATGCCACTTAACGAGGAAGTCATAATAGTATTGAATGGCATTCTGTACTTATTGATGTAGATATAGAAACTATTGCTTGAGTGTGTCAAAAGTGTTCACTTTGTGGCAATTGTAGACATTTGCTTTGTATTTTTAACAATGTGTAGATGCTACGAAATTTTGAATTGTGTAGGTACGAATGTAACTTGCCTAGCTTCTTGATTTCCAATATGTAGATGCAACAAAAATTAGAAAATCTATAGCCTGCTTGAGTTTGACATCCTTGGCTGCATTTCTCCTCCAGCTTTCTATTTGCAATACTTCTTGAATTGGACCTTTGTGTGTCAAGATTTTCACCTTTCCTTGCATTTGTGAGCTCTTTGCAGTTTTGGAGGTCTAACATGTTTTTATTAATGTGAGATGTAAGATTCTCTTTTATATTTCTTTTATTTTTTTGGCTCCTTATTAATTGTCAAGTTATTGTTCATTCTTCTAATTTTATCTCATATATTTGCATATTTTGATGTTGTCTCTTACGATAAGCCTTCAATTTCTGTTGGAGTTGTAATGTATCAAATGACGGGTTTCTTAATTACGTCTTCTGAGCGTTATTTAACAGCCAAATTTTCTTAGGAAGAGGAATTATCTTTTGCTTCGACAATGAGATAGCATCAATTTTATTAAATGCTGGGTGCCCGACATTATTTTAATGTTCTGTGGGGCTCTGAACATGTAGTTTTTCAAGTGGAGGTGATGAGGGTCATGTAAGGCTACATCACTTTGACCCTGACTATTTCAATAGTAAGATCTGAAGTTTCATGCTCGAGTCACAAGAACATATCGATACAAGGATGAGGAGAGACGCCAGCTTTTGGGAGAAAAGGGATCAGTTTTGGTATGTGGGCCGTTAAGGAGAATAGTGTGTGCAGAATCTTCTATTTATGCACATGGTTATAGGATCTGCGTTACTAGTGAACTCTCTGGAGGCTTCTATGCATCTCCTTTTTATGCAGTTACTTTTAAATCTCTTGGTGAGACTTGTAGGATAATATCTGGATAAGTTAGTGGTTTTAACTGGAATTGATGAATAGCTTTGCTGAGTTCCCTAAAATGGATTACGAGCTGAAGGATCGATGATTCTTACAATTCAGCTGACCTTCGACGTTTTCGATTTCCTGACAACGATCCAAAAAACAGCTAAAAACTTGACAATGAATGGCAAAAGATTCCTGTCTTTTGATGTCTTGTTCGATTTCTTGGGTACAGCGTAAATACGTCCTTGGCAGTGAATTTGTAAAGCTGATTGCAGAAAACGTACATGAACTTGATTTTCATTACCGTTAATAATTTAGTCGCAGGCTACACTCTTTCACGTTGTAGTCTTCTCGGTGATCCGTATTGATCTTAGGATGGATAGTTGGTAACTCATATTAACAAACCTGTTAACCTAATCGTGGATTTATGCCGGTAATAATTCTACCCTATCCCATATTCCCAGATGCCTGGATTCGGATTCAAAGCCTATCCTAGGTCTTATTTATGGCGTTCAGCCCTACAATGGATCCGTGTAATTCTTTAACTTATTGACTAGACGATAATGCTGGAGTTGCCATGAGGAAGTTGGCATTAACCAAAATTCCTAATTCCACCAAAAATCGGCTCAGCAGATCGGCTGCAAACTTCGCAGGGAAGACGCCCATATGTAACCAATCGGCCAAGGCGTGAAGAGACTGTGAAATGTTCGACCACGAGTGAGTGGAGGAGCTAGTTGATTATTTGCAAAAGGTGTCAACTTAATGGTTTGAATGAGTGTTAAAGATAATGGAAGCCATTTCAATGGTCAGAGCACGCGAACTTTTAACTAACTTGTGGAAAGAGAAAAGGAACATCCGACAAAACCCCATCGAAGAATGAGACCTGCTCCAACATGCATGCATCCACAACTATTCAACCGAATTTCATTTTCTCTACATTTTGTTTCCTTGGATTTACTCCCTACTTTGCACGCTTGAGAATCCCACTCGTGGACTTTCTTGAAGAAGTCCAACACTGGACTTGGAGTTATGGCAAATTGCATTGTTCTTACCATTGGGTGGTCGACGGTTCTCCCCAGATCCCAACTGACCTCGTAGTGCTGCCCCTGTGAGCATGTGAAGTCCTCCAAGGCTCACCCTGCTCTGAGCATCCAACACTTATTTCAGTAGCAGTCGATCTACTCTTCCAGCCACATCGAGTCGAGCCAAACTAGAGTTCATGGCCCGGTCCGGGTTGGGGCTTCCGATTTCCCACTCGCGTCTCCAAGCAGGAACAACTCCATAATCCATGCTTTGCTAAGTAGATCCATATCATTGTAGCATGTGACAGAAGCATTACGAGCATGGTAACCCCAACATAACCTTTTTTCTTTTTTTGGGGGGATAATCAAGTTGAGTTTTAGAGGTATAAATTGCTCGCCATTTGTTCCAGAATTTTCTTTTAGGAAAATGTTTTTGGATACACTTTTTATTGGACTTGCTATATACAATTAATAAAAAAAAAATTATTCTTAAATAATAACACAAATCAAAATATATAACAGTGAGATATTAATTTTTTAATTATAAATTTTAGTTTATAAAGATATACTCTAGCAATGGCAGCCCAGCCAGACTCATATTAAAAATTTTAAAGTTTTTGTAAAAAATAATAGATATGTAATTTAATTAACAAAATGTAAAATAGAAAATATAAAATATAGAATCAATTACGAAAATATATGATTGTAGATTCTTTTATTTTTGATTATACATTTTGTCGTCTTAATTATACAATTTGTTATTATGAGCAGGAAAAATGAAATTTCGAAACAAAAAGAATTCAAATTTGTCTTTTTCTTTTTTTTTTTAATTTTTATAATTCAGTGGAGCTCACATTCTGGTTGATTTATGGCCGGATCCTCCGATCATAAACCTTCTTCGATTAGTCAAATTATAATTTGTGATCCAAATTGAAATAATGTACAAATTGTGTTCTTACCATGGACTCGTATCATTACATAACAAGTTTCATGGGGATGAGAATGTAGCAAAATATAGACTACTCCATGACCGAGAAACAACTGCTTGGAAGATACTTCCCCAAGAAGCAATGATGAGAAAAAAAAACGAAAGAGAGAGCAGAATCCTGGAAGAAATACAATATAGAATTTCTTCGTAGAAGATAAAGTTGACAATGCCTGAATATAATTTTTCGCCGAGGGTGGCCAAAAACCATACCTACAGGAGTAATGTCACCGTGAAAACGACTAACACAAAGTACTCTCCAAATCCAAAAGGCACTTTTTGGCCCCAATGGTTATGAAAAGAAACTTTTTATTTCGATTTATCTACGGCAATTCTCATGAATTGCTATCCCGTACGAGGCTTCACTAGCATGCCAACGACAACAAGGTTAACAGAAGCTAATGGTGACGTGGATCTGGTCCACTCGGCGAGATTCTGTCGGGGCTTGCACCTTGCAGCCACCTCCTTCGGTGATTCTGAATCGTTAAAGCATCATACCCCAGTTCACTTAGAATATTGCGGCCATCCAACGTTCTTGGCGCTACTGAAAGATGCAGAGAGGAACGTGCTTCCAAGCTCCCCACAAGGATCAAGCTAGCCACTATAACCATGAGTATAAACAACTTAAGCAAAGTAGCCATATGCATGGTTCTTGCAGAAGTGAAAGTAGCCAGTACCGTCAGCAGAGCATACAAATTATGGCGAGGTTTCGTGTAGCAAGGGGCCGTTTATATACGTATAGCAAGAAGTTGCAAATAGTCACCTTGGTCTAGGGTCCTTCTCAGTGGGCCAATGACGGAGCTCAAAAAATGAGATTTGATATTATATTTTAATATTGATATTATGGATTTTGATTTATTTATTTATTTAATATTTATTTCTCTATCTTACTTTCAATGTATAGATTATTATTTATACAATTCATATTTAAAATTTTAATAAATATACAATTTACAAATAAAATCTTAATAGTCTAGTCTCAATTTCTCTACATTTTGCTTTCATGAGTCACACCCATTACCTTAAATCACACACATGCACCTACTAGATAGACATTATGGTCTGGTCTCTGTGTTTTTGTTGGAGTTGCAAATTTGGTGCTTCTTTTCTGCTCTCACTAGCAGCCAAGGAAATGTTTTTGGTTTAATCCAAATCTAGTCATTTTTTGTCTCTTCTGACTCCCTTGGATAATATCAAAATCACTCACCTAATAAACGACAAGCATAAACATTTCAGCTATGACTATTCGTGATTAATGCATTGTCAACTGGCATTCTAATAGGTTGATGTTAATAATCAAATTCCCACCCACAAATAGATCTTTGCCGACTTGGGTTTTTGAGGATCTGTCGATCTCCTCGGTGGAACATATGAATTATGCACACACACATTCTTTAATGCACAGATTCGGTTTGTTCTTTGTTTTAAGCTACCGTCAAGGCGTACACAAAAGCTAACTAACTTTTGCTTGTCTCTACATCTTAAATAACAATCTGTGAGTGCAAATCGATATACCTTGTCAGCAGTAGAGGAGCTCCAATAGATAGGTTAATTTGAGGATAGTAAGGTTAAATTACTAAATGTGAGGAAAGATAATTTATGTGATTGAAGAACTCGACTCTGTGCAATCAAAGGGAAATGGGGTTAATTTGGGTTTCTCAAGAGGAAAAGAATAAATCAAAAATCAAGATAGCTATTGACCAAACAAGTGGGGGAGACCAAATACTTCATCATTTCATATGTTGAAATCTCGTAAATACATGGTAGAGTGAGCTAGAAATTTGTTAACCTAGGGGATAACGATTCGAGTTGGACAAAATGAATGGTCATATGATCATTATCTTATCCACATGGGGAAATAACCGAACCAAGAAAAAAAAGAAAAAAAGAAAAAGGAAAACGGATGAGGAAGAAACCACGAAAGAAATATTAATTGAATCATTGCAATTTATAGTGGAAAGTCGCGCTAGCAAAGTTGGCTTCTCTATTAACATTTTCGTTCAAGATGTTCAAACGATTTCGTTGTCTTTTCGATGCGCTGGGAGTCGAGAGTTGTCACTTTTCTATCCGTTGTATTGAGAGTGTGCTGTGGGCGTTGAACTTTGAATGTGAGGAATGACATCACTCAATCTTAATATATCGTTGGTCGGCCTTCCAATCCGCTCCCTTTCTTTTATTTTCAAACACTTGGTAGATCAATTGATACAGAACATCCTATAGAAATGAAGTACCTCTCCCTGCCCAAAAAGGCTCTCCGCATGGCCGGCTTTTACTCTGTCGGGAGAGCAACCCCTTTTGCAGGAGCTTGCAATTGTTTCTTTAGAAAAATATGAAAATTAATGAATGTCATACGCAAAAATCACAGTTATATATTCTGAAATTTTCGACTTTTATTCACGGATTGGAAAATACTTATAGTTTGATATGGAATGTGCTCAAGTGCAGTTTTTTTTTTTTTTTTTTTAATAAGGGAAGCCGAAAAGTCAAAAAAAAAAAAAAGAGGGAATATAATTATTATAATTCAAATACCAAATTAAGAGATTCTAATACGAATATCTCAACTAATTGTGATAAAAATATAAATTCTTTTTTTTTTTTTACATTAGATGTAGAAATAACATAAAATGCCAGCTAACTTTCTCACTCATTAATGATTAAATCAGAGCATAAATTTTAAGATTAATATATAAATTTATTCAACTTTTTCCCTTTTTTTTTATCATCTATAATCTAATTTTTATTAAAAAAAAATTGACAAATTATGCCCTATAAAATTATTTTATATCAAATATAATATATCGCTAGTTTACATCAGCCAAAAACCGTTCAACTCGCTGATCAAAAATCGTTACTTGTACTGAATTTTTTTGGCTGACATGATAAATGGGTCAAGCCGCCCAATCACTTAGACTATTCGGCTCTGTGACTCAAAGCCAAACGTAATTTAAATAATAATATTAAGAACTATAAAATAATTATCAATAATCGGGTATATTCATTTATTTATTTTGCATCCTCCTAACTGCACTTTCTTTTACAGCAGTTGATGCTGGGCGGGATGAGTTTCCGATCCCATCTCATCTTGCTACACAGTCCTCTTAACATTTTGTTTCGTAAACTAGTCCCTTTTTGACGCAATTGGAGGGGTTTTTTTTTTTTTTTCTTAAAATAAAACCTTTTCACATACAATATTCTTTCCTCTGTTTTGTTTGCCGTAAAATAAAGTGCTGACTCGATTTCGAAAGTGTACCATATTGGAAACTTGTGGCACATTGCCTTAATTTCCGATTTCCACATTAAAATAGCAACAGAAATTTGAAATAGAGAAAAGGCCGGGGATGGAATTTGTGATTTGGACTGTATTATTATGAAATTTGAGACTTAAATTCGCTCGCAGAAAAGAAGAAGTTGGGATAATTTATAGTTGAGAAACCCTCCGTGCCGGTGAAGCATTTCGGTATATGGAATTAGAATAAACAATTCATGTCGCTGCCACTGGAGCAGTAGACTGTGAGAATTATGAATTAAAATTTTTGTTAGAATATTTAATAAAATTAAACGTATATCTAATTTTATATAGCTTTATGAGTGACTAATAATCGTGATTAAATATCATGAGATTTATTCCTTTGTAAATTTAATATAATGGCATAATTCACTGTACCGCATGATCAATCTAACCATCTTATGGGACTATCCCTATTTTCCCATTATTCTCGACGAAAAAAGAAAAGAAAACGAACAGTTCATGCCACTTTTCTTTATTGTATACTCGCACAACTTAGCGGAAAAACCAAACATACATCTCAATCACAATTTCACAGCCAACGGTAAATGCTTAAAAATGCCGGAACAGAAGCAATGACTGCTGCATCTTTAGTCTTCCTGCAAAATTCAATGGCTGTGAAGGGCGGACAATCAGTGATGGTGGGGATCAGGGCCCCCAGGACTCACTCTAAGTGACACATTCAAGCCCCCCTGTTGCCTTTGTATGCTTTCCTTCAACATCTCTTCTGCAGTCTCTACCAATGATCGATTCTTCTTGGCTGAAATGGGGTTGATTCGACGGGTTTCATAGACGGGAGAAAGCAAAACCAGAACAAGGCATAGCAGAAACCTCAGATTAGCCATTGCCTCAATTTTAGTACTAACGTTGCTGTAAAATATTAGAACCTCCCCGAAAGTGAACTAGCTGGGGGCATCGGGTATATATAGAGATCATTTCATGATATACATATAAGGGGGGGGTGGTGGTGGTGGTGGTCAAATTGAACAACTATAGTTGGAAGCTTTCCACTATATTAAAATTACTGATGACACGTTTCACTGGCTCTTGTTCTTGACATCGCGTCCCTTTGTTCATTTCCTCTTCTTGTAACTGCTAAAGCTCTTTAGCCAGCTGGTAGTAGAATGTGAAAACCAGTTACCAACTATGTCATATAAAGGTATTCAACTTTACCTATTGGTAACAAATGGCGGCTTTTAGCCCGGCCCCGTCCTTTCAGCCTCCCAAAAATCACCAAGATGTCCTGCCAATTAATTTCCAGAGATTACGAGTAAAGATTATCCTTTGCATTCCTACTCATCATTTCCGTATCTTGTTAAAGGTCTTTTACGCTAGTGTGCGTCTAGTCAGGGGTGGTTGGGCATCATCCACATTCCAAGTTGGAAATCTCAAATGACAGAGGAAATGTAATTCCCCTGGCTAGCAAGAAAGCCTTGCAAAAACCTTGAAGGGCCAATCTCTCTTTCTTTTTATTTTTCTTTTTTTTTTTGTTTAGTACCTATTCACTTGAACAGTATTGGTCTCAGCCTTTCAAATCTCTGAAGGAGTACCCCTCCAAAAAGTCCACTAAATCTTTATTGCTTCTCCAATCTGAGCGTTGGAAATTGGGAAAACCCACTTAGCTATCTGGGAAATTAATTAAAATTGCACACCCATTCTTCTGGTGTGTACTCCATTACTTTGAATTTTGCTTGTACTTGTAGGCCCGGCCCAGTGGTTCATGAATAATGTCAGCAAAGTAACATAGTTCATGCCCCTTGGAAAAAATTTCAGGTGAAGCTTTCTGCTAGAATCATTTATCAACGTGCTTGAGCAAATCAAATGTCACCTCCAGGAAAAGAGTCAGTTTACAAGTCTGAGCTTTTGGCATCTAGTAATGCACATTACTTGATAATTAGGTTCTAAATTGTAGTCCACAATTTTAATATCAACTAGTCAATATCGTAGCTGCAGTGGTTACTGAGACCCCAATGTACATTCACAATTATAGCATCAGCTGCAATGTAGGAGTTGCAGCGGCTACTAAGACCGCATTTGCCTTAATTTGGCTGCAGGTCCGGGTAGAATCTAAACACCATGTGCTCCTTTGAAACTGGCATGGAGAAATTCCCTGTACAGCTAGAATCCCACCTCAGCTTGACTGTAATTCATCTGATAAATTGGGTACATCCCAGAGTATCACAGGTCATTAAGTCGTCATCAATGTCATCCTGGAACTTTGTTCATCACCACTGATGGCAGGGGTAAAAGAGAAAAGAAAGCCATCTCTATGTTTTTTTTTTTTTTCTTCTTCTTTTTTTAAAATTGGCTGATAAGCTTCAGTGCTGGATAGCAACAAGTGTGATAACCAATCTATCAAGTTCTATCACCTCGCGAATGACCTCATTAGTGTATCTACGTATATAAATATATAAAACAAAGCAAAAGCCAGACCACTTTCTTGTAGCAAAAGGAGGTTTGCTTTGAGCACAAATATCATTGTTTTAAGTTTTACTACAGCTTCCAGATTATCACCGTCGCGTCGTTGCTCAAAACATACCCAAAAGCCTATCATTAGAAAATAATACTACGGCCTAAACCGTAAGGAACTTAATTATAAGCTATCCCCCGCATGGTGCCAACTGCCAAATGCCGAAAGCACGCAGACGCATGCACTCAAATATAACTTCTCCCATTTTCTTGTTCTTCGTAGCTGCTTATAAAACATAATGGATTCAATAAGCGGACGAGAGAGGGGGGACCATCCATGAAACATGAAACAGAATGTGCAACGATCCATGTTGGTTGTACACTTTATCGTTCTTGTTATATACATCGTCTAATTTTGGTGGAAAAATTTAAATGTGAAATTAAAAAAAAAAAATTTTGGTTTTTAATAATCTAGTACCTTTTTTCTCCCTCTGGCTACCAACACTTTCTGAAAGTGTAAATGCTCTGAAAATATATAAGAATGAGGAAAAGAAATTCCACCCAGAAACTATTGCATGACAGACCAAAAAGCCATGAAATATGTCGTTGGATTGGATTGGATTGGATTGCAGCATATACAAATGCAAGAAGCCTGATATGGCATTAAGGCGGTTGTACAACTCTTCCACCATTGCAATTTTTTTTTTCCTTTTTTCTTTTTCTGACAATAAATAATCGGTGATTAATCTATTAGATATTAGCAGAGGCCAGAATAACGAAGTCAAAGAACACCCCCCCCCAGAAGTGCGAGGCACCGCGCCCCCTCCACCGTTGCAATTGATCATTGCTTTCGTCGGTGGGTGCTTTTATTATTATTATTATTTTTTTTTCCTTTTATTTGTTTATTTATTTATTTTGGATACGTCGGAAAGAAAGTCAGTGAGTGCTTCGAGGGTACTTTTTGACATCCAAAAGCATGATCATAGTTACTGGCTGAAGATTGAGTCAAGAGGCGATTGGCGGGGATGCCACGAACGGAACGTTGTCTTTTTAGCACATTAATAGCAATAATAATAATGAAATAAATACTTGCATTATCACTGTCATTAGTGGCTTTTGATTTGGCGTACGCTTAGAGAAACCCTTTGGCCCATCCTAAACCAGCTCGAATTAGTGACCATAACATCCGTAAATTCACATGCACCTAATGGATTTGGCACGTCTTATATTTGAATTTGAATTTACGCGTCGAGTTTCATATTTTTGTTATTTTGATATATGATCATAATTAAAAATAAAATTATGAATATGCATTCGTCAATTTTAACAATGTCACGAGAGTCTGCATTTGAAACTCCCATAAATCACGGGACCATGTAATGAGCTGGTGTAGCATAAAGTCACACTAAATAGTGCCGATTTTTTATGGCCTAATTAAACAAATAAAATAAAATTGATTAAAAATGACACTATAATAATAAGTAATATAAAATATGATTTTTTTTTAGCCTTTTTTATATTATTCTTTGGGATCCGTATCATTTTTTAAAAGAATTTATTTAATGTGTACAATTAATTCATCAAATCACGAGTCTCCTTGGAATTTTTCTATATTATAATTAAATGTATAATTAATTAAACGTGATGCGAAAGACAGCAACCAACCTTCGCTCAGTGATCACGAGCTACTTTCATACTGTGTCTGATGGAGAGTTTTTCGGTGAAGCTAGTTGGGTACCTGTAAGATAAAGGAAAAGTTATGGGGGTGTGAGGTTGAGATTTAACGGCAGTACTCTGATAATTAAATCAATAAAAAAAAGAATTGCAGAGAAAATTTGTATGTGAGGTCAGTGAGATGTCAAACTCGAGGAATGCCAAGACGTAGAGTATTTATAAGACCTATGGAGTATTCCCCGGCGGCTCCATTAAAGAAACGGACCTGCTCCAAGAGACTCGAACGGTTTTTCAATTAAGTTTTATTTATCCTTTTAAGGTATTTCCATTAAACGTGGTCTTCCACGTAGAGGGTGTGCGAGACCCTTCTCTTGTATCGAATAAGAAAAGAGGAATATCGAATAAGAAAAGATGAATTTTAAGGAATATAAATGTAAAACGTGGTTGGTGCGTATTCTAAAATATTACTTTTTAAGCATTGAATAATAATTTTGTGACAAGTGTTATCAGAGTCAACTTCGATTTTTATTTTGATATCTTTTATTAAGTGTTTCGTATAAAAGAAATAGGTAAAAAAAGGTGCCAATTTTCGACGAAGATGTTGATAGATTCAATAGAATAGAGTATGACGGATGGGTATAAAAGACCTATTTCTCACGTCAGATTGGAGGGAGAGAGTAATAACCGTGACAAAGTGACAGTTGTAATCCTCTGCCCTAAAAAATAGACTAAGTTGAAAATTTCGTTTGGTACTCTAAATTCCTCGAGGACGAAATAAAATTTAAAGACAAGGGTCGGACGTCAACGAGCCATCTTCTGTGTTATGTATGTTATACATTATGTCTGCCCATTTTCTCATTCCTTGATTTTCTCACATTTTCCAGCTTGTTCGGAGTAAGATGGTGTAGCATTGTTCCGGCTTGTCTTTGAGGAACTTTGATGGGTTAGTCAGCTCGGGCTTCACCAAGTTTAATTTTAATGTTTCTTCTACGATTAAATTCTTCTTTTCACTAGACACTCCGCAGTCTCGTGTTACATTAATGCTGCCATATACGAATTTTTTCTCTAAAACCAGCAAGTCGGCCAGCAATTAACATGGCATCATCGCTCATCACTTAACCACTTTTGACCATACCCCCCCTTTCTCTCTTTCTCTATCGCTACTGAAGGGTGGGACATGTTTTGGTTACTACTACAAGTAGTGAACTAAAAAGGAATAAACACATGGCCAGCAAATGCTGAAGAGAAGAGGGCACGCCGAGAGCCAGATAGTGCATCTTTGTGTTACCGCCCCACAGCGCATGACAGGGCCAAGGACCATGCAATGCAAGCTTAATCCGGGTTAGTTGTAGGCCACCTTTTTTTGAAACAGGCCCCCCTTGGCATGTTCGAAAAGTTGCATGCTTTGAGACCCACAATCAAACGCCTATCTAAACCACCTTCATTCTCCATCTCTTTAATTTGTTCTCACTCTCTCAAGAAAACTCGGACGTTTTCTAAGGTACCCGACCAAAATTTTTCTTTTCTCGGATCGATCAATCTTTGCTACTACCAGAATAATTTAGGAACATAATCTTAGCAGATCATTTTGGAGTGACAAGACCAAAATAGAATCTCTCTCTCTTTTCATCCATTATTTAGGAAAAATTAGATCGCGGGCTTAAATTATAATGAGTTCTAACTGTAATGGGTTTACTTTTCCCCTATTACTCCTTAATGTTAATATGTTTTTTTACAGACTTTCCCTGGCGGGTCAAAAATGGCTGGCCACAATGCCGTCCCTTCTGCGTTTATTTTGGTCAATATAGAGACCCTTGGTCAATTTACATAGTCAACCGAGATTTAGTCTCTGTTAGAGTGTGCACAAGGACACACTCCCACTTTTGGTTACTTCCTGCATTTTATTACGGAGTTAAAGATATAGCAAAGAGTCTACAGGAGTCACCTTCAATACATCTCATTGGTTAAAGCCTCGACATTTGAGTCTTTTTCGACTTGGTGAAAGGAAATTTAAGGTTTAAAAACCTTCGCCAAGCCTGCCTTTTCTTTTGGCACGGGGCTTGTTAGAGTTTGGGATTCTTATTTTTGTAACAGAATTTTTTTTTAACATAAAAATAATCAATAATAAAGTTATTAAATGGTAAAAAATATAAATAATAAATTAAAATATACTATTATGATATTTTATATTTTTTAAAATTTATTTTTTTGTGAAAAAAAAAAAGAGTCAAAATTTCATCTTTTTAAAATTAAAGTTCAAGTAATCACACACATTAATTTAAGTAAATTTTGTAATAAAAGTACCGGTTGAATGAAGGTTAAACACCCACAAGCGAGAACATAAGAAGACATTGTTGGCGAATTCTATGGACAGAATGAAAATTTTGAAAGACTCCTGAAATAATGTCTCCCCTGTGAATCTTTATAACACAGCCATGTAGTCGAACCCTTTTTCTAAGTGGCCTCATAATCCCAATCACAGTAACTCTCAAATGTCTCGCTTAGTGGAATTTTACAAAGCCGGACAAAAGGGTTTGATTAAGTAAATATAATTTTAAAAACTATTTAAGGGACAAGTTACCTGCCCTGCTCGGCATTAGTCCATTTTGGTGCCGTGTGTGTGTGTGTGTGTGTGTGTGTGTGTGTGTGTGTGTGTGTGTGCAAGCTTCTCGGTGGGGTACTGACTGACGATAGTGTTGGATCACGAGCCTGTGTGCTGTATTAAAGAAAAAAGGACACATTTTCTCACCTTTCCAAGTCTTTTTTCGTTTTTTTCTTTTTGTCAAAGCTTTCGTAGTCTCAGCTTTACCATACGAATCGTCCTTTCCCTCGGCCTCCTCACATTCTTAATTTAAAAAAAAAAAAACAAAAAAATATATCTATATAAATATTAATCATCGTATTTCTATACTAAAATTAATAATTATTTAGTAAATATTCTTAATTATTTATTTTTATAAAACAAATTAATCACAGCTTGGTCCAAAGACTGTGTGACCAATGCAAATCGAACTCGAGGCGTAAATTCATGCATTAAAATCTAACTCTTTTTCTTTTCTTTTTATTATTGGACATAATGCATTCATTTCAAGTACATTTATGCAGTCAACAATAATATTGTAAATTTATAATTGAGATATTCTGTATTCTAAGTCAAATTAATTTTAAATTTAATTATAAATTTTTACAAGTAAAGCAATCGTGTCCTTTCAACCCAATGGACTTTTCCAGGATGGAATGTGTTATAAGTTAATATATGATTCGGTCAATATCCTCACCCAATAATTTAAATTTTTGGTAAAAAAATAGTTTCTTGGCATATAAATTGTTACTCTCATTATGTGTCTAAAGCCATAGATGCCAATGGGCCCGAGTGAATCAGAACCCAACTGTAATCGGGCCTGGGCTTGGCAGTGCAGGACACCCTTAGCCTCTCGGCAAATTGGATTTGTTCGCCTTCGGTTCATTTAAGTGAGAGAGAGCAAGAACCGAGAAAGTTACAGACGATGAGCATTAACTAATTTAGTTAGGTGATAATATCTATTCACTACAAAGAATGCATCCCAAAAAAGAGGGAAAGTAAAAAAAAAATTAAAAATTAAAAAAATTAAAAATAAATAAATAAATAAAAAGAATGGAAAATTCAAGAGACTCTGTGTGTGTGTGTGTTCATGGAATGGCTCAAATGTGCAAATCTCGGGGGGAATGATGGGATCGTCCCTTAATTTTCTGTAGTCGAGTCGACCCAATCATATCAATTGGGTCATCGTACGTGAGCGTTACCTCGCAAAGTTGAAAGTCTCGGGTTCTTGGGTCCTACTCGTTTCATTACACCCACACAATCAATTCAATCTTCACGTGCCACCCGACTCCCACGTGTTATCTTATTTATTTTTTGCCACAAAAATGAAAAAAAAAAATAATATCTCACTTAAAATAACTATAAACTAAATATACGAAAAAAAACAAATTATATGATCTTAATTAGGATCACCGGGTACTACTACAACTATACCTGTCATCTTAGTTTGTTTCGCATATTCTCTCTGTTTATTTTTATTGTTATTATTATTTTTTATTATTTTGTGTGGTCTCCAATAAATTGAGGAATCATTTTCAATGCACATCATGTGCTTCGCAAATTGTTACATTCGAAGACAAAGCCCTGGCACCCTTTTTTTTCTTCTCCATTTCATAAATTCTTTTTTTTTTTTTTTTGGGGTTAGTATTTCAATGCAGGCAAAGATTCATCTTCCAATAATTAAAAAGTTTAGATAGTTATTTTAAATACTTTAAATCTAAATTTCTCGAAACGAGATGTGAGACTAAGAAAGAAAAGAGAATACTATTATATAGCTCATAATGGACTTTCACATAAATAGAAAAGACAAAAAAAAGAAACTTTTCAAGAAAGGTATATAACACATATTCATAAGAGCAAGCTTGAAAGCTAAAAATTATTAATGGTTTTCTTCAACTTTGTAGTGTATGGACAAAGTGACCATTCTTATTGCAGAGTTGTTCTTTAGTTCAGAGAAAAAAACCCTAAACCTTTTTGTTATAAATTCTTTATAATAACATATTTTTTTTTGTGTCATTGTATATCTGATAAAGGTGGATTGGGGGGGGGCATAGTTTGAAAGGAACTGGGCGCATCACAATTACACAAAACTCCTACCCAAATGGCCTGAGGAGGAGGAAAACAAATAAATAATAATAATAATAATAATAATAATGTATCATTTTGGGAAAAAGATAGACTTAATATTTGGATGCAGTGGAGTCCCATTTCTCACTTAAATTACACGTTTGGGTTTTAACTCGAGCTTTATGTGATCCAAGAGTTGGTAAAATTCTCTCATATTTATTAGCATTAAAAGTTGGTGGACAGAGAAAATTGAACATAAGAGAGGTAGAGGTTGTGAGTTCCGCATCTTAAAATTTTTTATTTTTTGAATTTTCTAATTTTTTTTTTCTCTAAGAAAGTTAGTTTTTCAAGGTGTAGATTCAAATTTTCCACTCAAAAAATAGTTTTTTAAAGTGTGGGGGCACACACACCACCTGTCAACCCTCTCTCTAACTAAACCTATATTTTTGCTTTACAAATATGATTTGGGGATCTCTATTGACATCAACCGTTGTTCCCTTTTTTTTTTTTTTTTTGTTTTTGGTTTTGGTTTATAATTTTGAGAGTTGTTCCATGATTAACAAATGGTCAAGGGAATTCTAGTAGCAACGGGTTGGGCATAGCAGCACCGGATGATGTTTGGTTACAATTTTAAGTTCGCTAATGATTACCTGTTACACATATTAGGGAAATAAATTAAATTGGACTTTGGCTAACAACATAAAATTTTAGTATAATCGATTCCAAGCAGTTGATCCCAACACATAGTAGGGTCTATATTTTGATTTGTCCCGAGCCATTGGTCTAATTAGGATTTAGGAGATAAGATTTGTGTAGTTATATAGAATATATAGAGCTAACAACCCCCGACCATAACCTCTAAAGCTATGGCCCATCACCCTGATCTTGTCCTCCCTCTCTCTCGTCGATTGTAACTTGCTTAAGGCCTCTAATTAATTTATTATATTACTTAATAGATATTACTTTATAACAATGCTCGAATACAATTTTCACCATAGCCCTCTCTAGCTTTGATCGTGGATGACAAAAGGGCCAAAAAAAAAAAAAAAAAAAGACTTTGCTGGTCACCCATTTTGATTCTTCTTAAGGCTCTTTCTCGCTTTATGGGAAAGATCGAATGCATTGGATTTTTCCGAGTCAACTTAGCTTGTGACCTAACTTTCTGGTCAACGAATATATTCAGTTGAGATAAAAGAACTAGATATGCAATCTGCTGTGTGGCGGGCGTATTCACAAGAATGAAATAAACAACGATAATATAATTAATTAATTAAGTAAGAATGATAAATACGAGATGTCTCCTTAATCACTTAGATATTAAATTTTTTTTTGAAAATTAATTAAATTGCTAAGCTAGATTTTACGTTATTTTTTTAGGAGTACAAAAGTACAGTATCTTTTTCTTTTCTTTTTGTTTTTTTTTGAATCAATAATGGAGCATCCGATCCATTTGTAACCTGAGGCTTACGCATATCATCGTATTGCAACCATATACTAATCAACAGGCTAATAATTATGCTTAGCGAGAAAAAAAAAAAAAGGAACATTCCAAATATTTCATGATCACCAATAATGCATACCTTTGTCCATTACGTAACGAAGCAGTGTCAAGTGTGAAGTGCTCTTTCATGCCTTCCACCCTCTGATGAATTGATCCGACTATTTGTATTTTTCAGGGAACTCGAAGTATCTTCGAATGAAGCTAGATGAACTCAACATTATTTATTTATTTATTTTTAATTTTTTTTAATTTTTTAACAGCATGAATCCATCGATCGACTAAGTTGATGCACAATAGTTGTTCTTGTTGTCAATCATGTAAGAGGTTATTAAAACGACATTAACTTTCATATATATGAACTATCTTTCATGATCCTTAATTAACTATATTAATTCGTGTTTGTCTTTTCATGTTTTGGATTTGTAAAATAGTTTTTTCTCACTTACCTTAATCCCATCATTTCAAGAACCGTGCAGCATTAATTTTTATTTTGAATTCATGATCCCGCATTAATTTATGGAATACAAGACTCAAATAAATCCAACGATCTTACCGAAGAAGTCTGTGCATTGCGTAATATTCTCTACGTTTTTTTCCTGATCAATGGCGTAACAAGAAGGAAATTCATTTGTCCTCGAGTCACTCTAATGAATACCAAGGTCAACATTTATTTTTCCACAAGGGAAAAGCCATTCTCCTCTCTCTTCTACCAACATGCTGAAGGCCCACCTACTTTTTTGTTTTATTTTTTAATCTTTTGAGTGCATTAAATAAAAAATCAAAAGATGATACTCCACAATTATATTAAAAAAAAAAAAATTATCCTGGGGGCTCACCTACTTTTTCTTTTCAAAGATCTCCACTTACTATAGGAGAACCAAGCACAGCCAGCCCCCTCCACTCTACGGGGGCCTAGAGTGGGATTCACGCTTGCGTTGAATTTTTTTTAACTAAATTCCAAACAGTGGCATGCAAGAATTATTTGACCCGAATGCATTCCTAATACAAAATTCATATGGAGACGATTAATGATCCATGGAGCTCTTTTTTTCTTTTCTTTTCTTTTCTTCTTTTTTGTGCCCATTAGATTTTGATCCATCGCAAATCACAGTTTAAAGTATACATTCCTATATGTACAATATGAAAATAAGTTAAGGAATCTGACTAACCATGATCGTTGAATTGAATTGAATAGGCTACAACACTGTTAGCATAATCGAAACAACGTGAGTGTTCGTTCACTCTCTTATTTTCATTTTTATTTTTTTTGTGAGAATCGTTCACTCTCCCATTCCTATCATTAATCTTGTCTTTCTTGTCGTCCATGCCTTTCCCATTGTTATATAACTTTAGTGTCCCATTACCGGGATGGAAGAAAATGCACAGGATGGCAAGAACGTGAGTCCCATAATTTAAAATATTATTATTATTATTATTATAACTATTTTAAATTCCAAGTGTTTTACTTAAAAAATAATTGACGGGCAACAATCACACGTGTAATTATCAAATTCAAATAATGTATTTTATATCTTATTGTAAATTATACGATATTTATTATACATTTTAGCCATCTCATTACACATACACATAGTATATTTTTAAACAAAATACTTCAAGTTTCACAAAACAAAAAAATAATTTTTTTAACTGTAAGACCAACACGACAGTCCCTCCCTAATTCTATTTTCACTTATGTTTTTCCCTAACTATGAGATATACTCGTCAAGTTCGCTCTTTAGGGGATCAATGCAATATAACCTCGTCCCAATCAGCTACGCATTTTAATATTCTAAAATTGAGGGCTCGATTCTTTCTATATTATTTTATTTGAAGATTAAAAAAAAAAATTACATTTATATAATTGTATCAATATATGATAAACTATTATAGTTTAAGAAAATATGGCACACTGTTTAAAAATTTAATTTATAATAAACTATTGCAGTTTAAGAAAACATAATATATTGTTTAAAGATTTAAACTGTTACTAATTAAATACATCAAATTAATCTTTGTTTCACCATCCAAGGCAATAATTTGATTATTAATTTGGTCAGTTTGGCTTTGTAATACTTTAAATATAAATTTTTGTACCATAAATTATTCTGATATAAAATATAAGTTTATTTATTTAAATATATAATATTAAAATTTTCTAATTTTAAAATTATATGTAAAAAAAAAAACTTACTTAAATTCGATAATATTTAAAGAATAAATCTTAATTATAAATAAACTTAAATAAAAATAATAAGAAACAATTTTTAATTTTAATTTATAATAAAAATAGTGCCCCACATAACACACACGCTTAAACTTTTTTTTTGGTCAAAAAATAATTAATCTATGTCTCGTTGGCGCTGACAAGACTTAAGAGTTTGCGTTTTGTTTATTGAGCCACAAATTACGCAAAAGGGTACCAGCTTTTAATACGTAAAGAAATATTTCTCTAAATATGCTGACATGCCACGTGCACACGATATTGGGATGCATTAAGTGAAGTGGACGAGGCGCTACAATTGAAACAAAGCTTGTGATTCTTTCTAAACTTGAGACAACTTAAAATATAAATAAAAAAAAAAAATCACGATAAATGGGAAGCAACAACCCACAGAGGTCATGCATTTTATTGGGTGATTAACCCTTTAAATATATAACCAAAACAATTGAATTGTGGTCTGGATGCAGAAGCCTCTGTTTTCTATTTTACTAAATTTTATTATTTTGGCCCTATAGTTAGTTAATTAATTAATTAATTAATTAAACAACTTTTCTAAGGTAAATAACTTTTTTTTTTTTTTTTTGTTGTTGTTCAATTCTCTATAGACAGCGTTCAAAGTTGGACTGTTTGGGCATTAAGGTCGGGTGGAGTAAATGCCAATGGGGCCAAGTCCAGCACTCTGTCGATGGTGAGTGTGGGTCAACTCACGGCTGAATTGAATTGCAATTCTTGGACTTATCGAGCACTTTAAAAAAAAATAAAAATTAATTAATTAAAATTATTAGGACCACAAAAATAAAGTAAAATTATATCGTTGCTAACAAACAACAACTTTTAACGTGGTACCAAACTTGGTGTTAGAGCAAACGCTCGGGCTCAATTCCTCTGGAGGCGTCTGCAGGTGGGCATTGGGGGAGACATCATCGGTCGCGAGGACCAGGTGAAGTCTAGTTCGTCACTCTCTCTCTCAATGCAGAGACCGATTGACCATGTAGTTTTTTCTTTTCTTTTCTTCTCTCTTTTTTCTTTTTTATATTTTCCCAGATAAAAATGGCCAACGGAGAGTTAATTAACCATTCAGTTCAAAGGCAAGTCAATGATATTGTCCACGCTTTCATAAAGATAAATTTAATGGTAGGAGCCCACGTGAGATTATTGAACTTTTATAATTGTGAGATAAATTTAATGTATTTTTACACATAATTTATTATTATTATTATTAAAAAATTATAAAAATAAAAATAAAAGGATAAAAGGCAACAATGGCCTTTGCGCGTACTTTTTGGCCAGCAGAGGCATTTGGGTCGCTTTCCGGATCAATTAACTAATCAGGAACGTTTGCCGGGTCAGTGCACTGTTCTGCGACTGCCACACTTATATGTGGACTTAACAAAGTGCAATCGCGTTTACTCAAAAAATTTTTTAAAAATAAAAAAATAAAAAAAAATAAATAATAATAAAAAAATAAAGAAAATTGTAGTCGTGTGTACCAGATACTTACCGGGCCGGGAAAATGTTATGGATGACAGGTGGCAGGAACCCATGTGGTCTAGCCTCGCCTTTTCACGCTCCCCAAAGTCCAATTCTATATTAGAAAAATCTACGTAAACTTAGTGCTTGATGGAAATAAATTTTATATTAGATATAAAGTATTTTAATATTATATTAATGTTTTATATTTTTATATTATACAAAATTTAATTATGTTTATTTAAATTTATTATTTTTAAATCTACTTAATCGATTTTTTTTTGTTATATCTACTGATAAATATCTTATTTTTTATTATTTTTACACATTTATATATTTTTTTTAATTTCGATGTCCATCACACCTCGAAGTTAGATATTTTGCTCCTTCGTAGGTGAACATTGGATATTAAGATAAGGGAACAAGAGGTTTCTTGGGTTTAGCCTATTGAAAGCCAAATTACATTCTCCAATCATGAAATTTGTCCCACCAAGGGTTGGAACTTTAGGTGACACGAGGAGGAATATTAAGCAAAAGATAGATCCTAGACTCTGATAGGTGATGATGTCTCAAAGATTAATTTCAAAATCAAACAAACACACACAAAAAAAAAAAAACCAAAACAAAACAAAGCTCTGTCTCATACTCGGGGGAAAAAAAAAAAAAATTGTATCTTATTTTCCGTACAAGTCGTTGATTTGTCTAACCGCATGGTGCCTCGAGCAAAACGATGCAAACAAACCAAGAAAAGAAGCAAGAAAGGGATGTGCAATTTTTTGTTTGTTTTTTTTTTTTTTGGCTCTTAAATCAGACGTGTGAAATTTGAAAGCAAGAAATAAGGAATTGCTGGGCGTGCGAGCTTGATAGGTTTTATTTGGTCGATTTATGCTGCTTACTCGTCTAAATAATTGAATTGCTGAGCACCACGAGAGGGAGAATAGTTTTTTATTTTTTTTTTATAAATGTAAATAAAAAAAAAAGAAATAAAAACTTATGCCTTTTAGGTTAGATCGAACCATCCATGCCGTATTGATTCAACTCAACGAAATCGGCCGAGGCATATTAAAAGATTATAGATGTAAATTATATAACATTACTCCAGAGTTTATTTATAATTATTCGATTTTTTATAACATATTTAAAAGATTAATTATGCAATAAAAAAATAAAATTTATCGTGAACAAAAAATCATTTTTATCTAATGTTTACTGTATATGCATTTACTGGTTGATCAACTACGATAATTAAATGAAGCATAATTGTGGATATATATGACAAAAAATAAAAATAAAAATAAAGTCCAACTTCTCTCAATAGGAATAATGTTTGTTGAAATTGACGAATATATATATATATATATATATGTATATATAGAGATTTGAGGTAAAGGGAGCTATTGGCTAGTATGAATAGTCTGCGAGAAATCAAAGTATCATGAATTTTTGAGCGATGATTGGGTGAAAACTAGTTCCTCATGCGCGAGTAGAGTCCACCAACCTCAATCTGGGTTGTCCCGAGCCAACAAGAACAAGAAAAATAAAATAAAATAAGGGAGCAGCTTTGAGGGGGTTAGAATCCCCTCTACCTTTGGTAACTGTCCAACTCGCTCGAGAGCCTCTAATTAAAAACAGATATGATGTGAAATGCATGCACCACACTCACTTCAGAGCACCACACTCTCTCTTTTTTTTCCCCCGGAAGTAGAGTTGAGCCCAATCAAGTTTTCGGGTTTGGTCTATGGTTTTGATTTTGACGAAGGGAAGAATTGGGATTGAACCACCTGGAAAAGACGGTTTCCAGTTCACCCGAGATCTTAAGTTCCAATTCTTTAGCTCTGTTAAGTTGAAGTATGTTTTCGAGTTGAAGTATAAAGAGGTATCTCTTTCTGAATCTCCTAAAATTGTACCGTACATAATTTTCTTTTAATTAGACCGGAGCGAGGTATCTAATATATTTATGGAATATATTTTTATAATAAGTGTAATTTATAAAATAATAATAATAATAATAAAAGAACAGTACTTAAATTTAGTCCATACAAATTAAACTTTGCCCACCAGGAGCTGAAAGTTACTCGAAGTAGAAATAAAGTACACTGCTCCTGACAGATATAAGTAAAACGCAGCTGAAAATATTTTATTTGGTAAGTTTTTAAGAAATTTTGTTGGATAAACCCTATCACTAAACAATAAATTCTAACATTATTGTTTACCACATTGTTGGGGGCTGGGCACCAAACAACGGCACCCAAGAGTGTTTTGAGGGACTACTTCAGTAACCAAGAACATAAGTTTTTATTTTTAAATTTTAAACTCAAATCTTAACAAAATAATGCAGAATTTGAGAGATGTAAAAATCTTAAATTATTGCATAATTTACTGTTTATTAACTTTTTTGAATATATATATATATAAAAAAAACCCCAAAAGTCAAAATCCAACACCCTCTGACACTTTTCTTTGTTGTTGGATAGATGATATAAATGACAAAGGAATACCGACGTATAGAAGAAATTAATCTGATTATGAAAATAGGAGCCAAATTGAGGATTTCCAAACAATATTCCATAATATTCTTTCAAATTTCCTGAATAAACTATATATGTACATAATTGATTTTTGTTCATCTTTGATGTTCTCGCAAAAAATAAATAATATATATTTTTTATTTCTTAAATATCATCATTCTACAATCTCACTCTTTTCTTTTTTCTTTTTTTTTTTTTTCATATTCCCAATCTTATGGAAAGTGTGGAAAATTTTAAACGATAAATAATACAATCAAATAATCTAATTATTGGTTCCTATTGGCCACACTTATTTTATAAATCATAATTTTAAATTTTAAATTTCTTTGATACAAAAATAGAGCTTGTTAGGGTATGTATAGTAAACAAATGTAACGCTATAGTTGGTCATTTACTTTCAACAATGTCAATAAATGGCCACTTAATAAAATTCAATCAACAACAGTACACAGAGTAGATTATAAAGGGCATGCTAAGATTCATATTTTATGATTGTTATTTGGACATAGGCCTTGCAACCAACAATTATAATTTACTATGCTAGTATTTAAACGCCAAGTTTTTCAATTAGAAGGTGTCCAAGATTTCACAATAAAGAAAACAAAAAAGAGTTAAAGATTTATTTTATGAAAATAACTAAAAAAACCCAATCAGTAATGAATCCTAGAATAAGATCTATTCCAGAATTTAGGGATGAGATTTTATTTTGTTTTGGGTGCAAGGCTTTCTTACTTGGGAAAGTTTGGCCAGAAGAAAGAAAGATTCATTATTATATGTAGGCATTGTGGAAAGAGGCAGGGGATAAAAAGGTAATTCAATTTGCAAAATACAAGGACAACCATACAAAGAGCATTGATAATTACACTGCCTCACAAAAAGAAGAAAATGAGAAAAAAGGGAGGCCCTTGAGATGCCATGTTCAGTAATCCAACAAACCAGAAAAAGATGGGACTTGGAGAGGGAAATTTGAGGGAAAGGTGATGTTGTTTCTTTCGAGTGAAGCAATAGAGAGAGAGAGAGAGAGAGAGAGAGAGAGAGCAAAAAAGCTGTAAGGGAGGGTCACTTTCAGAAGGCATGGTGGTGTGGTGGCATATAAAGGATCTAATCTACTCAAAGCATCCAGCGACTCGTTACTTGAAATTATAACCAAGGGTTCTTCTTACTGGTAACCAAGTAGTAAAAATTGATAAAGTAATGAAATGAGTAAGACTTCAGAGAGAGAGACACGGGAGGTGGAGGGATAAAGTTGAAACTTTGAAGACTTTATTGAATGAGAATGAGTTCTGGGGTTGATGTAAATTTGGATGTATTATTATTATACAGGATGGTACAAAGAACAGCAGCCGCAGATGCAGTGATGAGATCACAGTAGCAGATGCAGTGATGAGATCACAGAGGTCTTTAATCTCCTTCCAGACCAAACACTGCCACTTTCAACAGTGGCATCATCAAGGGCTCTCCTCTTATAGGTCAAGATAGAAAGATTTCTCTTTCTTCCCCATATAGCCCCCTTATATTTACTGTTCTATAGCAACAGCACCCACCTCCTCTCTCTCTCTCTTTCTCTCTCTCTATCTATATCCCTCTAGCAAATATGAAAGAGCCGCAGAAAATTTCCCAACACCTCTGTTGAGAAGTTGGGGTGGAGGTGTCTATGGTAAAAGTTGGGCACCGCCAACTGTATTAGGTTTTCTTTTCTTTTGCCTTGGTTTTTGTAAAAGAAAACCATAAGTTGGGATAGGGCAAAGTACATAAAAGGGCCCAATTATTACCAAAAGCACATAGGAGGATACAGGGGGGGAAAGAGAGAGTGAAGGTTAGAAATGGGTTAGACTGCAATCAAGCTGGTTGTAGGCTTCTATTTGGATTTCTGGTTTTGATTTTTCAGTTTTTGGGAGAAGGGGCTCAGGAGGTGGTGGTGTGGGGGTGGGGTTTGTGATGGAAGTAGAAATATTGAATGGCAGAGCCTTTTGGGAGGGGGAGCAGAAGGAGC
Source organism: Bruguiera parviflora (assembly GCA_019804595.1). NCBI lineage: Eukaryota > Viridiplantae > Streptophyta > Magnoliopsida > Malpighiales > Rhizophoraceae > Bruguiera > Bruguiera parviflora. The sequence goes on from CM034053.1 coordinate 976,008, forward strand.
AGTATCAGACATCAGAATGGTGGCAGCATTTGCACAAGCAACAAGAAGAAATCAGGAAGCAGCAGCAGAAGAAAAGAAATAGTAGTAAAGAAACAACCACCACCACCACCACCACCAACAACCACTAAAGAAAAGTGTACTCCATCAAAAGCTGGAACAGAAAAAGCACAAGGCCCCGAGTCTGGATCCGCAAAAGATTCATCATCATCATCAACGACAACATCGACAACATCAAGACATAGTCCTAAATTCAAGACATGTAGAAGAAGAAGAAGAGGAGGAGGAGGAGGAGGAAGAAATAGGGGGAGAGGAGCAGCAACAAGAACAAGATCACCACTTGCCAAAAGAGCATCACCATCACCATCATCATCATCAACTGCCCTTTCTTCTCCATCCCCAAAATCTCCAAAACACGCTGCCCCAGCAAAACCAAGACCAAGAACAATACTTCTTCCAAGGCTTAGATACACAACAACTAAAAACCCCACAACAATCTTCCCAAAGGAAAAGATCGTTCTTTCCACCACCTCCTCCTTCTTCTCGCACCTTCGAGATAGAGCAAAGCACCGAATATGCGAGAAAAATGGGAGAGAGCCACCACCAAGCAACAACATCGTCGAGATTGGGGATAAGGAACACAGTTGGGGAGATCGTGGAGGTTCAAGGAGGCCACATTGTTCGGTCTACGGGAAGAAAAGACCGCCACAGCAAGGTCTGCACAGCCAAAGGCCCCAGGGACCGCCGCGTCCGGCTCTCAGCTCACACAGCCATTCAGTTCTACGACGTGCAGGACCGTCTCGGATACGACCGTCCCAGCAAGGCCGTCGATTGGCTAATCAAGAAAGCTAAGGCCGCTATTGACGAGCTCGCCGAGCTACCCACGTGGAACCCAACCACCGCTGCAGCAACCACCACTAGAGCAACCAGAAGCACCCAACAACAAGGAGACCAGACGAGCAATGAAAGAGAGTGTCAATTCTCCATGGAAAATCTTATTTGTACTGCTACTGGTTCTGGTAGTATCAGTAACAGAAGAACAATTCAAACGACGAAAGCAACAAAAACAGCCGCCACAACGACCAGAAGAGCAGTGGCAAGTCATGTTCCAAACATGCAGGAACGGCAGCAGATAGCAGAAAACCGCCGCCACCACCACCACAACAGTAGTTCTAGTTTTCTGCCGCAATCGTTGGACTCTGATGCCATTGCCGACACCATCAAGACTTTCTTCCCGATGGGCGGGTCGGCCGATCAGACGACTTCTTCATCTCTACAGTTCCAGAGCTACCCACCAGATTTGCTGTCGAGAACCAGCAGCCAGACCCAAGATCTGCGGCTATCGCTCCAATCATTTCCAGAGCCAATTCAGCAAGTCTTGTTCACTGGAACTGCCGCTGCCCAAAATGCTCTCGGGTTCGACGGGGCTTCCGTCGGGTGGTCGGAGCACCATCAGCCGCAGGGAGAAGAAAGCAGATTCCAGAGAATGGTGGCTTGGAACGCTAATGGTACTGCAGCGGATGCAGATGCAGATACTGGTAATGGCGGCGGCGGCGGTGCGGGTGGCGACCCAGGTGGGGGATTCATGTTCAACCCACCGCCGCCCGTGGTGTCACCGCCCCAACCGCCGCTGTTGCAGCCGTTGTTCGGCCAAACACAGTTCTTTTCTCAGAGGGGACCCCTTCAGTCCAGTTACACGCCTTCAGTTCGTGCTTGGATAGATCCGGCAAGCACTGTTGCTCATCATCATCACCATCATCACTTTCAAGAAATTCCACATATCAATCAAGAGCAATCCGGGATATCGGGCATAGGATTCCCCGTCTCCAGCGGTGGCGGCGGCGGCGGCGGATTCTCCGAGTTCTGCATTCCATCACGAATTCAAGGCGAAGAAGAGGAGCACGTCGGCTTTCCCAATAGGCCGTCCTCTACTTCCTCTGATTCTCACCATTAATTGCGCTAAAACCCGAAACCTCACCTCTAACATGTGCTAATTTTAAGACCCAAGTCTCAAATTTGATCCTTCTTTTCATTATTATTATCATTATTATTTCAATCTGGCTATCCATTCTGACCTCTTTTTGTTCATGGTGTTCATATTTGCAGGGCTAGTTCATCATCTGTGAAATGTCGAGATTGGTGCTTTGAAGATGGATTGAAGGCTAGTCTGGAGGGAGAGTTTTGGTCAATTTGGATGGGATTCAATGGCAAATAACCGTGGGAGGAGATCTGGGGGGGATTTCTTCAGGTTTTCTAATCCCCGGTTTGTTTAGCTTCTATCAGATGCTAGTTTACCATGATGTTGTGGCTTTGATTCTATTCCTCGCTTGACTGGCCTTTCAAAGTTCAACTTTGTTGTTGGTTTGGCTACGCCTTTGTGTTGTTAGACGTTGTACAATGGATGTTTGTTGCTTTGGCTTCCATTTCTAGAATTGCTGATAGAAGCAGATCTGTTTTTGCTTTAATGCAAACTTTCGTATTTCCACCTATCAGAGCATCCCTGATAGAGGTAATAATCTTGGCATGTTTCAAGGATTTCTTACCACACAAGACAACTCCAGATTGGTATTTTATAGCAGTTTGGCCTATCCATAATCCCATGCCTTTTGGGCAGAGCTGGTCTCGCCTTCCTATTTCTGTCAAGAGAAAAAGGGCCTAGTAGGTACTTCCCTTCTGGTGTAGGTGAAACAGATTTTCTTTCAGTGGGTGATTCTGTTTATTGCTTTACCGCCTTTACATGCTTCGAGAGCTTCCTTAAATCTGCAAAAAGAATTGAAAGAATAACTAATCTTTTAACATCTCTATCGGCGGTGCCCGAATTTCTGGGAGCATTGAATGATAAGTCATTTTCCCTAAACAGTAGACGATGTTGCCCATGGACTACAGTGAGAGCTCAAAAAGAATTTAGGTAAGTTTCAAGTAACTCTGTGGGGGTCATGATTTGTGGTGTCACCTACTTCGTGCATGATTGCTTTTAACTAGCCTCTTTAGAATGTCTTTTGACTAGATTTGATTGTGAAAGACTTAGAGAGCCAAACAAGGAACACAGATTTTCAAGCAGAGCATCTGTGAACTTAAAAGATCAAATCCAATGGGTAGTATAAATCTGAATTATGTGACTAAAACCTATATAAGCATAGGTCCAAGTGTCTGTTTCAAGGCCAGCGTATATGTTCATGATTGTGGAGTTGTAATTCAACACATAGCCCGAGCGCTTGCGCTCCGGTTTGCCACCTCGTTAGCCTCACAAGTGGGGCCAAAAACAATTTATCTGGAGACCAACTGCGAGGTGTTATATCAAACATTTTTGTCCAAAACTGTTCAGTGCCTCTGGGAGATAGCCCCAGTTGTGAGGGATATTAAAAAGTGGTTAGTGAGTCACTCGGGAGTTATTTTGCGAATTGTCCAACAGGGTGCTAACGAAGCAGCAGCGAATTGGGTAGCAAAAACAGACTAAAGATATGATGTGCTCGGTTGACTGGGTACATGGTCCGCCTCCAATGTTGGCAGAAATTTTGCATCAAGATGCTTGTTAACCATACGTCTGAAGGAATGAAATGTTATTTCTGTTCAAAAAAAAAAACAAAAACAAAAAAACAAGAGGGGAAATACAAGTCCCGGGAAGTTGATTTAAGTTGGTTTTGCAGTAAGACCCGATTGCGAGGGAATCTAGAGGGTGAGGTTTGGTGATCCTCTTATGCAATCAATGAGTGAGCCCAGATAAATTTAGAAGGCAGACATGAAGTGGGGTTCGAGTGCAGTGCAATTTGCAGGAGAGGAACCATGAGATGGGAACGTGTAGGCACCACAAAGCCTCAAGTATTGGAAGAATGCATTGCCCGCTGTCATCTGGTCCCCTACCCCGTTAAAAAAAATCTGTGTCCCTAATAAACATCCCTCTGGCCTAGCTGGATTTTCTCATACAATGTACACCAACAAAAAAAAAAAAAAAGAAAAAAATTCAGACAAATTTCGTGGTTAAAAAATTCAATCAAAAAGTATCTAAAATATAAGTTCTACTGAATAAAAAGGTTTCTTTTTATTTTTTTGAAATTTTAATTTTTTTTGTCAAAAATTAATAAATATGTAACTAGACTAATAAAATATCCAAATAAACAAAAAAATATATACAATTAAATGTATTCTGACATTTCGTAATTCATTAAATATTTTTTTTTTCAATTTTTATATATTTTAGTGTTTTGATTGTAAATTTATTAATTTTAAATCAAAATTTATAATTTAAAAAAATATATTTTTTATTTAATAAAACTCACGTTTCAAGTTCAAAAAGAAATTTAAATTAAGCATTTGCCCGATTTGAGACAGCGACTTTTTTGTTTTTTTTTTTTTTTTAAGAGAACCGATGCGCATGAGATGAATATGGCAATTAATCGGTCCTCAAATTAAGAATTCTTCTAAAAGTACAGATTTCATTGGGGTTAGGAACATGAGATCTTGTTGGGATGTGGTTGTTCTTATCTACCTGTAGCACAATGCATTAAATGAACTTATTTAACTAAGTGCATGCCAATTAAAAATAGGAAAGCAGTAACTTCACCAAATCAATACTCCAACCAGTAATTTGGGTCGATCAACCCAAATTACACTACTACATGAACTGCAATCATGAAATTGGGAATTGAAAACAAAAACATTATGTATGCATTAAAGATAAATTTACTTCATAAATAGTGGTTTTTAGGAAATCAAGCCATAGATGAGATTCTCTTTCCTTTTAGCTTTTTTTTTACACGCACTCAAAGCCATGTTCATCACTCCCAAATTCAGAAAACCAGACCCAAAAAAAATAATAATAACACTAAGGTAGTTTCTGCAAGTCCAACAAAGTATACCACAACTGTCAACATGGAATAACTGACCCAGATGAGCTAGCTGCAGTGGCACTGGCTTCTTGCGCAACTTGTTGATCAACAGTTGAACAAAGCAGCTTCTTATTTTTACTACTCGCCTTCCCATTTGGGAGAGCAGGTTTGGATGGTAGTGGTGTTTTCACCTCTGATTTGTTCACTTGCCTGCTGCGGTCTCTCTTGGGCTTATAATGCTGACCTTGGACCCGAATCTCCCACGGACGGGCGGCAATCCAACGCTCCTTCCAGCTCCAGCCCCAATTTTCCTTGCCAAGACTGTAATAAGCCTGGCCAAGGTATTGGGTAGGATTGGCCCTCCACTGCAAATGACATTATATGACATTTTCCTTCAACCCCAAAAAGGTTGCTATAAGCAATAATACAAGAAATTATCATACGGTTAGTGGACCTGATGAGAGAAGGCATATGCCATGGCCCGCTCACGCTTGACAGCTGCTTCTTCTCTCTGTTGAATCCTGGAAAGAATGTCCTCCATGGTTTCAGAGCCGCCGCACCACTCTACCTAGAGGGCAAGAGAAAGGCACAACATTTGAGAAAATGGCAACAGGGTTTTTGCATTATTTTGAAGACAGCAACTTGATTTCAAAGCACTTTATCTCCCCTTCAACCGTGTAAACCATAGTAAATTCCGCTCCTGTGGGCATGAAAGTATCACGTCCAAAATGCTAAACAGAAAGTAATCAGATCATCATTCGACAAACTGAACTACAAGTTCAAAATGGATGCAAACATATTAGCCATCATTCTTGGATTTGTTTTTATGCTAGTGCCCACAATTTGGTTTCTTTTAGTACTGAGAATGCCGTGATGGAAAGTGAAGTATGATTAAGATCACAACAATGGACGATGAAGCTTCCTGCTATTGAAGCTTCCAATTAATTTCAAGACAACTATCACTTGGATGATTGGCCAGCCAGCTACCGGTCTATATTAACATCCGTCAGGCTCACTAATTCCTCGTAGTGTAAGGCCTTTCTGTTGCACCCCTGTCCCTAATCACCTCTAACTAGGGAATCCTGCAGATGAAACTAGATAACAGCTCGCAAATTCTTTCAAATGCCAAATGTTTCCATGCTCTTTGGGATCACTTGAATCAGCTTAACAGGCTCAAAGTTACAATTTTTGTGGCAAAATAAACTTGTAGGCAAATAATCAATCCGAAAAATGACATGGATTTTGATTTGCTAAGAGTCGTAAGTGTCTAAATCACGAACGCCTAGGTGCAAACTTTAGAAACTCAACAGGCCATTCAAACACCCAATTACCACAATCAATCTGCTAAAGAGATCTTTTTCTGAAAACATGATGAGGCTTCACCCAAAAAAGAGTCTTCCAGAAGGTATGAAAGGGCGGCCAAGTTTGGCAGCACAGTGCTAGTTACTAAATTTAGACAGGTGAAGGCTATACAACGCTCAAGCAGCTAAATAGTCATTGATACCTCCAACTCCTGAAGCTTGGCGTCAAGTTTCAACTGGTTTTCTAATTTCTTTTGCTTGATTCGACCCTCTGTGACCATATGGTGCCGACGACCTCTAATCTGCGCCTGTATATAGCTCCATGAGTGTATAAGGTTTAATGTGCTTGAAGCCTGCTTGTGAGTATCATTTCCTTGGACCAATGCATTGAATCTTACTGCTCCTTTTAGACGGCGTAGTGCCTTTCTTGCCTGAAAGTAAAAAAAGCGGATCATTATGCCTTAGAGATTTACAAATTCTATGATGAGCCTTCATGAGCAAGATCACAGGTCACCGGCTTGACCGCTTGAAGAAACCAACACCATTAAAATGATTTTTCACTTTTTTTCCAGGTTTTTTCTTTTCTTTTCTCTTGCCTTACATGTTTTTTTTACCTTCCTTTTCCTGCGGATTAGGCAATTGATATTTGATATGAGCTCGATCTTTCAATGCAAATAGTATTTGAGTGACTCAGCTTAATCAAACAAGATAAACAAACGTGGAATGATGATAATTCTATTGAGATTATTACCAAGATGGTGTCAATATTTATTAGATTTTCAAAGACTCATAATGAGGCAACAGAGCAGCGTGAACATTAATTTTGGAATCCCGAAGAAAATAGATGACTTGGGGATAATAACTGAATAAAGCAGCCTTGAACTGCATTTGCATGCATGTGTATAAGAAAAACAGATGTATAAGCTTGCTGAACACCACGAGTTCGATCAAAAAGTGCCTAAAACAGCCTCGAGTAAGGGGACTCGGTGTCCTATAGTAGCCTGACATGAAGGATTACTTTAGACTGAAGCCAACTTCTAAGCTCAACATAAAAAAAATGTCATCTCGATGTTGATGCTTTGCAGATGCATGATAAAAGATTGGCTTTTAGGTTCTATGGGGGAGAACAAACAACTTTAACATAATGAACAAAAGAGTATCATGCGGTTAGACCATGTCTGACAGCTGCGGTTAGAGCATGAACAAAAGACACACAAAACTGTAATATATTGACAGGATCCTTATCATATCCTGAGCCTCGGAAATTTCTCTTATTGTGGGCAAAAAATATATGGAAATTATAAAATTTTCAAGTTGTGGTGACTTACACCGCTCATTCTATTTTGAGTATAATGACTCTCTGAATATCAGCTTTATTGCATTGAAATTTTGATTCCTTGTGTTGAGTTTTCCAATTTGCTCCCACAGCTTGGTTATCCCCTCAGAGTTGTTGAAAATCAACATGTACTCTATTCCATGTTTTATTCTCAGTTCTTAATCGGCAATCAATAGCCGTATAGTTTAATAGATAGTGGATCGGTAAAGTGTGGCTTGATCTGAAACAAACCTGTTAAAAAGTGATTACTCATCATAAAGCACCTGAATACTGAAAGTCTTGACACGTTTTTCTGCCAATTTGTTTAGGCACAATATGGATAGCTCGGGAAACTCAGTACCACCCTAGTCCTGGCAGTCCTTACTAATTTTGTTCCAGATTGCCTGATCTGAACCTACTCTTCTTCTATACAGTCTAAGTTTATTGCCATTGGATACTAGAAGAAAGATTAATTACAGCGTAGAAGCCTGAAGCACTGGGACCCCCCCTTCATATCTCTTGTGAATCAGCGCTAGATCTGATCCAGGGAAAGACAGAAACTATGTTCCAGATATACGGAGCTAGTGCTCCAAAAAAAAAAATATATATATATCAGAAAATTACCAGTTTAATCAATTATCAGATTCAGACTTGTATATTACGTACCATATGTGCCCGAAAAGCAGTTTGAATCCGCGTAGCAGCAATATGTTCAGCTAATATTCCAGGAATACCATCATTTCTTTGTGAACCACTGTTGGCAGCACTACTGGAATCTCCATCAGCATGCGGCTTGCAGCCATTTGCTTTGTCAGAAGCAGAGTGTACCTTTCTCCAGGAGAAACAAAAACTAGATTAGAGAAAAAAAATCAAACAACCCTGGTTTATTCTGATCCTCCAAAATTAGAATCCCGATCCATTTACCTTTATTTTTTTGGATCTGCCTTCCTTCACTCTTTTTATGCTAATTATAGACCTAAACCAGTCTCCTGAACCCATTCGTAGAGATCAAGATGCTGATATATCTTGAAGAGACCAATATTAGCACACCATGAACAAACAATTCTCCGCACCATCATTAGCATGCAACAGAAAATTGAAGAAAATTCTCTACGAACAAGCAAGCGCACGAGTGTGCTATTAACAGTTACACACGACAGTTTTTAATGGTTTGCTCAGAAATGAGAATCCTTGCAAGAATTGCATGACCAAAATATTTCAAAGCCACATGAGATATGGAATTTTGGTTAGTCGAGCATATTTTATAAGCTAAAAACATAACAGCAGGACTCTTGAGACCAATGCACACCATTAGCATAAACAATTTCCGAAATCGAAAGAAATACAAAGTTATGTCATCATAACTGGTACACTCGCTAATTCAAGATCATTCTTGATTAAATTTCTCATATCCGCGTAATAGAACAAAATAACAAAGAGGAAGGAGAATGCAATACTAAAAGATTGAAGACAAAACAGCAAGAAGCGAACTAATGAGAGCAAAAGATTGTTACCAGAGAAGCAACAAGACATGGTCCTGCGCCTTAGCTACTGGAATTGTGAAGATGGGTTGGGTGGGTACTACTACTGGGTTTTTGAAATATTAAGTTGAAGTGTAATGCAAGCAAATCCGCATCAAAACGTGTGACAAAGGGAGAGTGCGAGAATGGCCTCCTCCCACCCACAACTCTTCTCAAACTGACAACCCAACTAAACTGAAGGAGGTGTGTGATCCTTTTGAAGGTGATCAGTCAGTATCACACAAAAGCATGGAATCTGGTGTTCTAGGGAGCACACCATCACAACAAGTAATCAAACATGAAAATCCCAGAAATATCTGCCAGAAACAGCAAACGGCTTTAAAGCGGGAAAAAAAACTGCAGATTGGTCCCAGCGAGGCTCGAACTCGCGACCTTCGGCTCATAAGACCAACGCTCTAACCGACTGAGCTACGGGACCCTCGACTTTGTCGTGAACATTTCTTTTAAATTTCTTAAATAAATTCCCGAAAGAGGGATGTCTCATCTGATAGCACATGCAGTTGATGCCTGTTTCCGTGTTTGTTCATGTTCAGTCCATTAGTTCAAGCAATTAAAATCGATATGTAATTGTAATCGTATCAATGTCTATTTTTCTAATTTTTATTCAAAATTGGAATAATATGCTCTTCATTGATTTAGTATTAATAAATTACATATTTATGGCAATTCGTAAAATAAAAAAAAAAAGATTTGTTAAAAAAAGAAGAAAAAAAAAAGTCGTTTGGCAGATTAAAAAGAGTAGACAACAAACAACATCAAAATTTATTGTACTCGAAAGAAAATATAATGCTCATTTTTTTTTTTCGGAAATCGAATGTGTTGCCATACAGACAACTGCTTTTGCTCTGATTTATTTATTTTTTCTACATTAATTACAAAAATATCAATTAAACGTTCAAGGCTCAATAAGGATAAAGGGGCAAGGCCTGTGACGTTGAGCGGATCTCTACACCTCTCTGGATGTTTTGTTTCGTACACGGGACCCCATCTGGTCTAAACTTCTCCCAATCGTGGTCCGTTCTATGTTTTGAACTAATGTCCTCACGCAAAAACAATAATAAATTTTTTTTATCAAAATTCAACCGAATCAAGTTCCATGGCTCCCTGCTGCAACTACCAAGAACTTAACATTAAAAAAAAAAAAAAAAATCTTTGGGGTTGAATGCTGTGCGGCCCCATTAGCAGGAAAAACCAGCATGTCCAGGAATGAGATAAGCAGGCTAAATGCCACATTGCTTGTCGTGGGGTCACTTAGCTCCATTTAGAAACTTAAATGTGAAACGAAGAACTCTAGTTTAGTGACATTAAAATCGATTTTAAAGTTTAAAAAAGAGTCTCTTATAGAATTAAAAGTCTTAAATTTGAGATTGGTCAGAATTAATTAAAAAGAAAAAAGAAAACTCAAGCACATTCTTGGGAGAGAGGGAGAATCTGACATGGGTTTTAGAAAGATTCTGAGTGGAGCGATCCAGGAATCAAAAAGAGGAGAGTGGAGCGAGAATATGGAGGAGAAATGGGAGAGAAAAATGTGCTTTGATGTGTTGCTTTCGATTTGCTTCATCTTTGACTTTTTGCATAATCAATCAATTATAGAAAATCTGAAAATTCCATAAACAAGACATGTTTTATACGTAATTTGTTTTATTTTTTGTTTTTTTTTTTGTTTAATTGTGTTTAATGTGATTTGTCTCTCAGACAAAACAACTAACAACACATTGGTTTGAGACTCTCTCTCTCCCAACACACACACACTCTCTCGTTTCTTTCTGCAGAAAGGCTGGCTTGGTTCATGGGTTTGTTCCTTTCCTCCTATAGATATAAAGATGCGATCTTTGCTCCATAACCTGCGAGATTTTTGGTGCATCATTCCTCTTTTTTAAAAAAAAAATGAAATTTTGTTTGGGTTCTTCCAATTGACCTGCATTTTTTTGATAAGTCAGATTCGCCTAGATTTTGCTTTGCTGTTGTGATCTTCGGATTTGATTTTGAATTCATGGTTTCTTGAGTTTCAAGCTCTCTCTCTGAATCTGTGTGTTGGGATTGCTACCCTTTATATTTTGGAAGAATGGCCAACAGTGATTTTCTAGTAGCAGCAAAAAAAAAAAAAAAAAAAAAAACTCAAGATCTAAGTGTGTTTCTCTAATCTCTGTAGCTTGTTTTTCCTGCGAGAAATAACCTCAAGCCGTCTTATATTAAATTAATTCTACAGAAATACAGCAATGCTAGCATGAGGAACAAGACTAGGGTCTTTCTCCACATGCATATTTGCAAATAGGCTTGATTCGAGTTCTTGAAAACTATTTTTGGAGGATAACAAGAATGGCTCAAGAAGAGGAAACCCAAAAGCCTAGCAATAATAATAGTGGTGGTGGTGGTTTTAATATGGGAAACACAGGTAGATCTTGCCAAAAACAAAAGCAAAAGAAAGTCCCACAGAGGGGACTTGGTGTGGCACAACTAGAGAAGATCAGACTAGAAGAGCAACAAAAGAAATATGGTTCAGTGATTTTGCCATCTCCACCTGCTCTATCACCAACCAGACCCTCCAATTTCTCAGTGCCACTTCCAAATTACCAATCTTATTCCTTTCCGATAGCACATCCTCCTGATGTCTCATCTCCCGATTCCAGACTGAGGCCGCAGAACAGTGGTGTTGTTAGCCCAAACACTGTTCCTTTGGTTCACTCTATTGGATTGGGGTGGCAATCAGTTTCTGCTCCCAAGATGTTAAATTCATCTCAGTACACTCTTGAAAGGGAGAGTTTTGGGGTTGATAAAGGGTTGCCTTTTCGTTCAAGTTCCAATTTTGTTTGTGAATCCAACCCCATCTACCCTCTTCCTAGCCTGTTGCAAAAGCCACAAAGACATCAACAACCTTCACCATCTTCTTCCTCTTCTTCTTCAATGGTAAGATAAAAATTCATTCTCGTTTTGTTTTCTTTTGAGTTTATTTCTTAAAAATAAGTTTCTTATTTCTTTTTTCTCCCCTTAATTTCTCACAAGCTTTGGTTTTGGCTCTTTGTGGATTTACAAAATTTGTCCAGGTGAATGTCTCTTCACTAAGTACATCAGCTACACCAAGTTTCCAGATGGAGCCCCCTTCAAACCAAAGCTATTACGGCATGCGTACATCTACTCGGGAAGAGGAAGAAAAGGTAACCTCACTTCTCTTTCAATCTTCGTTTCCCATGAATTTTGTGGACGGTTGTCTGTCTACAGCATCATAGCGCCCTTCTGAGGTCGGCTATTATTGAATGAAAATGGTACATACATCAACTGCCTTTGCTAATGGATGGATTTGGTTGAAATGTAGCATAGATGGTTGGTATGAAGAGGTCATATCCCTTTTCTGTTGACAATTCTCCTGCCCCTTCTCTCCAATACAAGAAGCATCCTCCCATTGCACACCCAATTGGTAGATCAGATGATCAGTCATGTTCTTTTGACAATGGAGGGGCACTCAATTTCATTTCAGGCAATGCAAATTCCAGGTTTGATTCGATCATTCTCGGTTTTTTTCTTTTTTCAAACTTTTTCATGGCAATTTGCTTAGCTTCTTCTTATACTTTCCTTTTTCAGAGAAGAACCCTCCTGTTCTTGTTTCATCACGGAGTCTCATTCAAGAAAAGGCAACAAGGAAAATAGGGTTTTTAATGGGGACTTTCTCACACTAGCCCCTCCTACATTTAATTTGACGTGTCCAAGTTCCAAGTTCAAGCGCCCTTCAGCTTACCTAGCCTTCAATAACCCCGACACTATTGATTTTAGCTCACTATCTTACCAAGTGAGATTTAATTTTTAATTTCCCATGTCCCTAGTTTCATTTTGATGCCTTTTTTTTTTTTTTTAATCTGTGATTGTTGTTTGATTTGAATTTTGTTAAAGGGTAACATGGAAGATCCAATTCACCAGCCAGCACCAAGTGCAACAAACCCACGGCAACCTTATTATAGCTTCTTGTCAACGACAATAATGGAAACTGGCCAAGCTACCAAGACTTTCGGCAACAGTAACGGCGGTGAAGTGGGAGAAAACGTCGATCTAAATTTGAAGTTATAAACCACTAATAGCAAGAACAATTTTGTACCCATTTCATGTGGTATCTTTCGTAGGCCAGCTGTTTATCCGTTGGAGGATACAATGGGAAAGTCCCTGATTGATATGCTGTGAATTTGCACATGCAAGCCAGAGTTTGAAAGTGACCCCACAAATCTTGGCCATGTGAGGGGGCAAGGGAAGATAAAAGACGAAACACTGCCGTTGTGGGTCCTATTTTTTAAGGTGATGAGAAGATTCTGTTGGTTGTGGGAAAAGCTTTTGGGGATCTGCTTTTTGTGTTTGTTGTTTCTTGAACGAGTGAGTTGAGTCTTGTGCTTGATTCGTAACAGACTTTGGAATGTGGGACTACGGGGATTTCATTACGCTTTGTCTTCCTTTTCTTTTAGTTGGGGCCATTCTCTAACCTTCGATAATGGCAAGAAGGACCACATTTTGATTTTATTGGACCAGGTATGTATGCGGATGGTGGAATAATTGGGTTGGGGACTAACGGTCAAATCAAATTGATTATGTGGTACTGAACAAAAGTGATTAGATTAATTTAAGTTAATTGCTTATATATATATATATATATAAAAGGAAATCGGACTAAATTAAATTTGTTTTTTTCTTCTTTTTGGGTCGACAATAAGATATGAACTCTCATCGTTGGGACCAACGCCGCATTTGGTTATAATCTTGTTAGTTATCAAAATGCTCCCATAAATTGGGTTATAATTTTGTTCAAAAGATATACAATAATATTATTTTTGACTGTAAAGTGTAAAATTAATATTGTCACATATAGTATTTTTTTTCTCTCTCGATTTTTATCCATTTCCGAACAATAATTCTGTCATTTTTCTTTTTCCCGTGACCTTTTTCCAAACACAGGGCATAAAAATTTTTTCCTGAAAAAAACTTTCCTCTCTCCCATTTTTGTGTCCGTCATGTTCCTTGCTCCCTTTTTTTGTTTTTGTTTTTGTTTTTTTTTAAATTTCTCAATCAAAGCCTAAACCTAGCAGCTGTATCAATAAATTAAATAGTAGAGTTTGCTTTTAACTTTTAAATTTTATTGTTTTTCTTGTTCAACTCTTTAAACAAAATAGCAAGAATCCTCACAACACAAAACCAACGAAATGGACTTTCAAAGCCTTGTGAATGCCAAAAAAGTCTTTTAGGTCAGCTGCGATCAAAGTAAATGTACAGTCAACACAGATCACTGCAGCAGTCAACTCATCAAGTTCTCTCCAGTCTAGTACGTACGATATAATCCTCAATGTCTGACATCAAGAGCTTTTGCACTCAAACTGATCATTCTACGACCATCCGAAGACGTAGTCAAGAACGTAGACCAGAGCCAGTGAGAATGGGTAGAGAAGGTAAGCCAGGAAAGATGTCCAGAGAGGGAATGTGGTGCGGAAGCTGGCAAAGGCGCCCATCACAATGCAGACAATAAAAATAACCAAAACTTCGGATGAGAAGTCCCATGTCAATCCCCTTACGTAAACAAGCGCCAAGAACACCGAAAGGCAAAGGAGGTTATTCATTGTTACTGCCCCGTACAGCTGTAGCAAGGAAACTACTAGGTTAGTGCATTGTAGCTGAAATGAGCTGAAAGAACTATAACCCGACTCTCATGGTAATGTGCAAGATAAGGTCACAATTTCAACTCATGGAAACTCTTGTGAAACCCATTATTTGGGGTCTTGTCCATTTGACACACCCTGTTTTTCAACTCATATTAGAAAGACCTGATGCTTCTTGGGTTGTACTGATTTGCTCCAACTGTATGTATATCATCCAACTTCAGATGAATTGGTATAAGTACACATTGACATTCTCAATTTAGGATATATCCAATGAGCCCCACCTAAACAGAATTGCAGCATGCCAGCGCAAGCCATCAAGAAATTCACATAATGCTTACACCATCTTTGCCCCTCAATTTTAAAATTTGAAAGACCAGCCAAAATCACACAGGCTTTGCACAACTGATGGTCAAATCCCAACACAGTTAAATTGAGATAATCGGGGAAATTAAATGAGAAACCAACCTCAGAAAACGTCAATGAGGCAGTTCTCAGCTTTTTCCGGCTAGCAAAGATAATTGCTGACACAGCTTCACTAGAGTTCGTAGCCAGAGGCAGTGCAACGAATGAGATGAAGAAAGTAGGAATGCTTGTTGCATCAGAAAAATTGTTAACAGCATCCACTAGAGGATCAGCAAACACAGCTGCAATAATTGTTCCCAGCAACAACATCAGTATTGCTTTGATAGTGGTCCGTCTGACATTTTGAACCCTGGAGCCCTCTTCAGTTTCATCCTCTTCTGGTGCTTCGGGACCCAACAAAGAATGTTCTCTCAGAGTTTGCTGCACATATGTTTCAATATTGTCATGACATGCCAAACACTAAACAAAGATGTCATCATATTGCCACTTACCACTTGGAAGTTATTTATATACTTCATTGTATGTGAACCGGAGTCAAGAGAGGCTGGCCCTGCTCGCCTTGCTTCCTTAAGCCATTTGGTGATACCATTAGTGAATTCTTCCAAATCAACATTTTCATCGTTAGAAGTATCAAAATCTCTCAGTACTTCAGCCACAGCATTATCCCTATCAAAGTCTATCTCCTCAAAGTGGATTCCAATAATTAGTGCTTTTAGCTCAGAAACAGAGAGTTTGCCATCCTGATTCTCATCGATTGCATCAAACAACCTGCGATCAGTAGGTTGTTCAGCAGAATGTATAAATTCCATTTGATGAAAATGGAGGAGATGCTAAATAAGCAAGCATACTTTTGGTTCACCTACTTTTTTATGACTTCTTTATTAGGTTGACCATCATCAGTTAGGAGCCTTCCTAAAGCTCTCTGTCTTAGGTGCTTTAGAATTCCTGACATCACATGTTTGAGCCTTGCATAAGCAAGCCGTCTTGTTTGGATCCATGGTTGGAAGACCTAGAAAAAGAGTGGATGATAAAATTAGGCAACAAAGCAGAAAAGAATTCTAATACAATGGAAAGACAAGAAAATATTCATATAGCCAAGTGCAACTAAAATTGGGATTAAGACTTTGTTGTTGTTGCTGTTTGCTGCAGAAAGGAATTCTTAAGGGTGAACCAGTTGGGATAAAATTCAGTTCTGATGTTATTATGAAGACACTAGCACCATATGACTTAGTAATTACAACATAGCTTCTAGAACAGGCAACAAATTCATCTCCAAGAACATAACCTTACAAAATGTAGAGGGAAAAACAATGAAAATTTGATAGCATAAAATACAACTCTAAGAACCACAGCAAATATGGAAGAAGGCAAGTAAATAGCCGCATGAAAATAGGGCAGAATTATATGCAGCTAAGCGACTAGTTCAGCCCAAAAACTAGCCTGCAGCACAATTAGGACAATCAACAGAGACTACAATGGATCAAACTTGAACTGCCACAGGAATTCACTCCTGCAATGCTTCATCAAGCTGCAAGTTGTAATTGCTATGCCAAATTTAAACTATCAAGGCAATAACCACCACTTAAGAAATTAACTGAACTTCCCATAATTTTTACAGCAAGTTCAGTTGGTAGTGGACAGAAGCTACATGTAACGGGTTGCTCTCTGCCTGTATCCCACATTGTCAAGGAAAAGAGAGAATTTGGGCCATATAAGCGGGTGTACTGCACACCTCAATAGGCTGCCTTTTGGGGAGAAGGTAATGACCCCGTGACATACAGCTCTTAAGTATATAGGAACTGAATGAGCTTGTGATTCAAGGCTATCACCAGCGAAAAAGTGAATATGTTAGGAAACACCATTCATATGTTTTATGGTATCAAACAGCATAACTTACTAGATTTTTAACCCCTATGAAAGCTGAGTTACAATGAAAAGGATCTCCAATGCCAGATAGCTAATTAACAATGCTTGATATCACTCAATGCCAGGAATATTTCAATCATAAAGGGCACAAACTTCACTATAATTATACAGAGCAAATCATCCTGGTCCCAGTCAAAAAAGAAGACAGCTTCCACAACTAGGCCAGATCCTTCACAAGAACTGCAGAGTTAAATAGAAGCAAGAATTGTACTGATTTTTTATTCTCAAATAAAAATAAAAATAAAAATAAAAATAAGAATTGCACTGATTTTCAGTAGGTGCTATAATCATAAGATTTGCACTTAAGGTATCTCAATCACACATAGAAACATTTTCAGAATTAGCAATCAGGTAAGCCATACAAGAATTTGACAGCAAAACTTAGATATGCTGTTATATAGAAGCCTACTTATGTAATTTGAATAACAGGCAAAGTGTGCAAACATGCTAAATAATTTCTGTCTTCTCCATGAAACAAATGGTTTACTGCATGTTATTTCTTTCACTCGAAGTGGCATCCCATTTGGAATGAAATAACACACACTATAATTAAACCAAATAATTACAAAGACAACTTTACTTCATAGGCTACCTTTTTACCAAATCAAAATCAGAGAGAAATTTTTAATTATATATGCCCAATATGAGGGGCCTTAGGTAAAGTCCGTAGGCTGAAAGCCCTGTCCCAGGTTGAGCATTTTGGCACAAGAACTTCTCACACATTTACACATAGAAGTGCACACATATGCCCGTGCCTTGGGTATTGAAACAAAATGCCTAAAAATAGGAAAGCAGAGTTACAATTTTTTATCATTTACTAGAGAAAAACAACTCACCTGATAAAGGCAATAAGAAATCAACATGGAGAGCGATAGAATTAATCCAATCAAGATAGCCAAATGCTTTCCTGAGCTTGAATGAAGGGCTTGTGGTAGTTGGACAACAATAAATGGTATCAAAGAGACAGCCATTATCCTTGCAGCATAGCAAGTCCAAATATCAGTACTGACACCGGAGCCTGCAACAAGGGAAGGCATGTGCCAAACTCAATCAGAAATTTTCACACTGCTTTGCATCGGAAGATCAATACTAATCAACAAAATAATATCTTCACTAACTTCAAAATAACAGAAAAGAAAGTTCGTAAAAAACATAAGGATCTTAAATCATTAAGATCTACCATTAACAAATGCACAATGTGATTCCTAGATTTTAGATCTGGACACTTTCAGATCCCCTCATCAGCACCTAAACTTCTTTATTGCCTATCCTTTTATCTGTTGTAATTGTTGTTACTCCACCAATGCCCTTGCATGTCTAATTGTATTTTCTTTCTTTTTTTCTTGACTTGCTGCTCACTTTTCACAATGAAGGAGACATGTTAATTACTCAAAGAATTCAGTATGTGAATTTCACTTACCATATTATGCCACAGACAATGCATCTATTCTCTTCTTAATTAGGAAAATTAATTTATAAGTAAATAAACCTAGTCGGAAGCTTTGCATTGTTATCTCCCACTGCTTTGCGCCCCCCCCCAGGGCCCCCAAAAAAACAATCTGGCCCGCACGAACTCCAACAGTAGTAATTACCAGTTAAGCTGAATTCCTCGGTGTCCTTTCCATCTAGTGCAACATTATCTGTCTCCCTGATGTCACATTTGCCAACAGCAACACAAGTTCCCCAGATAAGCGTAAGTAGCATGACAGTTGAACCGGCCAGCAAGCCCATTCCAACCGAGACCTGACTTTGAGCTGTTGCTACACTTCCAGAAATTCCAGAAACTGCAGGATCAAAATAAGGGAAGAAAAAAGGGATCAAAATTTGGCACTGAAGTACGAAACAGAAGACAATTAGAGCGACATGAAAACGGTCTATATGATTGATTGAGATAGAACTCCGTGAACCACATTTGGCTTATGTTCTACATTGCTGGAATTCGTGCTTGATGTAAATTAGTATACAAACAATCCAAATTGGAATGGCGGAAAAGATAAAACGAAGACACATATCAAGTCGAGGAGCAGCGGACGACATGAATCACGCAAAAAAACAAAAAAAAAAAAAGTCCCTTTCTATGGCACTTGCCGCACAACCAAGCAACCGTAGATCACCAAAATTCAAATCTCGTCAATCAGAAGTCAAATAGTTTAGAACTCGTTCGTTACCAAGAATGAGCATAGCATCTGGGAGGGCACCGAGCATGGGAAGAAACAGGCCGCCGACGATCCCAGGGCCCAGAATCTCGAGCAAGAGCTCGCTGCCGCTGGACAGATAGGTTGCAGCCAGGAACATCAGGTATCCGTACACTATAATCAAGAACAAGTTACCGAGCACGGTCTCGGTGCACGGCAAGAACCCGTACGTCTGCTCACAGGAGGAAGAGGACTCCTCCGCCGAAAAAGGATCGAGGACGAGATAAGGTTGGCTGTCTACGCCATGGGACAGAAAATGAGCCTGATGAGACCAAGGAAGCGATCGGGGCCGGACGGCGGAGACCAGAAGAAGTAGAGAGATGAGGAAGGCGAGCTTGTTAAGCGACATGGCTTAGTGGGTTTGTTTCAGCTCAGCTTTAGCTGATCGAGTTCATTCCACACATATACAACAACAACGAGGAGGAGAGAGAGAGAGAGAGAGAGAGAGAGAGAGAGGGGAGTGGCGCGTCGCTGCCGCGTGGGACCGGTGGAGCGGACGGAGGTGGGGGGCAGCGGTTGCGGTTTGCCGTTTGTTCGGACAGCGATCCGCTTCGAAAGCGACGATATTTAATCCCCAAAAAGTCGAGTGTCTCAACGTACGCTTTCACATTCATTCTTTGTCTGCCGCGTCATCTTATTTTATTTTATTTATTTATTTTTTACCGAAAACAAATTATTATTTTGAGTGGGTGGTGTTGGTTGAATGAATATCAATTCGGCGCGCGACACAATTAATATATTCTCTCTCTCTCTCTCTCTCTCTCTCTCTCTATATATATATATATATATATATATATTTATATTTATTTTGTCTTATAACGTTAAAAATTAATTGTCAAAAAGCAACGACTTGTAGCTACAAAACAAATTCCACGCAAATCAAATTCAGGGATTCCATTATAAGAAAAAACAAACCAGAACAAGCATTGGAGTCTCCCGAGTTTGTGCCCCAGAAACCCAATCCAAGTTGCCTAAGCATCTCCGAAGCCCCCCCCCTCTCCTCCTCTCATTTCACAATTTCTGCTTTCCTTTCAGTTCTTTCGCACAGCGTCTTTTCTTCGAAACATACGTTTATTAATAGATAAATAAAACGGCATTTTCAACAAAGGACTACTTTGAAATTTAAGTTAGGAAATAGGTTTCGTAGACAAAAAAGAAAATAATGATAAGTTAGAGAAAAATCAGATTGAATTAATGTACCGGTCATACAAAAATAAATAACTATTTTTTAAAAAGTTACATATTTTCGATAAAAAAAATTTAAAATTTAAACTGTTTTATTAAAAGATGTTAGATTCTTTAATTATTTAGGTCACACCAGACACAAAACCTCCTCAAATATTATATATAACTTAGGAAAATTTTTATAAGGAAAAAAAGAGATCAATAGAAAAAGCGAGTCAGAAAAAAAAAAAAAAGAAGAGTGAATTGACATAAAAAATTATTATTTTTTCAAAATTTGTATGTTTTTAACCAAAAAAAAATAAAATTCAATTATTATATTATTATTATTTTTAATATATTGAGTCTACGTACAAACCATCTTTTAACTGTCTAATGACTTTTTTTTTTTCTTTTGGTTTTGCCCCACAAAAGTGCGCCCTTTTTTTTTTTTTTTACAATATAATTGTAACTCAAAACTTATGGATAATAGGGTCCTTTCCCGAGTAAACCACAGTCCGCATTTCCATGCCTGCGGGCACTCTTAGTACGTCTTGAGCGTGCATTTCGCCCGTAGAAGGGCAGCCTTCACTGGGTTGCACTCCATTGTCATCAAAGCTTTCCATTCCTTCACTGCGGCTATCCTGATGAGAAGGCAAACTCAGATTGTTAGAAGGTCTGTGGCATCGGTTTAACTCTTCAACATCTTGCTCATATACCAACATCAGCCCGCATTTCTTCATTTTCAAATAGGTGGAAGGGAATGACACAAGAAGGTGCCTCAATCCATTCCACCAATTCAAGTTTTTGGAGTGGTCGCGTGGAAAGAATATTAGCAAAATTTGATCAGACTTGATGCGAATGCCGTCGTAG
Organism: Bruguiera parviflora; assembly: GCA_019804595.1. Lineage (NCBI taxonomy): Eukaryota > Viridiplantae > Streptophyta > Magnoliopsida > Malpighiales > Rhizophoraceae > Bruguiera > Bruguiera parviflora. Next base: position 997,136 of record CM034053.1, read on the forward strand.
ATATCTGTTGTCAGAGTATCCTGAAACATAGGTTGATTCAAGGAAGGGGTAGGACCAGCTAGTAAAGTGCAATAGATATTACAGCTCTCGCGACTGGTTGTGCGTACATTAGCTCCAAAACACCCACAAACTAGAAATCCCATCCACTTGTCATCGCACCAATTCTCAGGTAGCTGAATTTTCAATGAAGAGCCAATTTCTTGATGATTGAAGCTGTCAGGAATTCCGTTTCCAGGCAAACACATGCTAAAATCAAACAGCATATAGCAGATTCCCTGCATCAAATTATTAATATCGTTATGCGTTCATCATCCAAAAAAAAAAAAAAACTAATAATGATAATAACACTGTGTGGGCAGCAGGGTGTGCGTACTGTAGGCAAAGGCAGGTAGGCAGAGAAATGTACCAGTTGTTTGCACTTCAACAAAAAATTGAAGTAACTTCTCAGCCACGAAAATGCGCCTTGAATACCACGAAACTTGCAATTCGCAAAAGAAAACATCCAAGGTGACAAAGTCCACTTTTCAAATGGATTTGGAAAAGATTCGAGTGACGTGCAACCATCCAATCTTACACATATCAATCTCTGCGGAAGGTCTGGTAGCGACTGGAGCTTCACACAGTTAATAAGGCTGACCTTCTCAAGTTTAGAAAGTTGGATGATGCTTGTAGGTATGCTCACAAAGTTATTTCCACTTAGATTTAGAGACTGCAATGATGGGAACCCGCTCAAATCATCAGGAATTATTCCTTCTGATAGATTGCAGGCACTAAGATCTAGCTCCCTCAGTGAACTCAGAGCTGAGAAAGAGGACAACATCAAAGCCACTGAATTTATATTCTTTGCAGGCCTATGACCGAAAAGAAAATCCCATGGCTTTGCTGACACCAGCTGGTTCTCAGCAATTCCACTTACTGAGAGTTCCTCTAGGCTTGGTATGTCCCTGAACCTCTCTGGTAATTTGTGAAGCTTTGAGCATCTATCCAGATTCAGAGTCTTAAGGGACTTCAGATCACATATGCTATTTGGAAGCTCCGTGAGACTCTTACAATCTTTCAGGTTTAACACTAGCAGCTTCTTTAGTACCCCAATGGATTCATTGATTTCAATCAACCTTATGCAGCCCGCAAGAATCATTTCCCTGAGATTCGGGATGATTTCAAAACCCGCGATTCTGACCAAGTTCTCCGAACAACTGAGATCAAGGACCTTCAGTGACTTCAGAGGCTGCCAAAACACGAGTGATTAGTGTGAAAATAGAACTCTAAAAAGTAATCACAACCAGTTACGTAATCAAAGAAGCAATATAAGGGGTAGACATACTTTTATTTTCAGCAGAAATTTTACAATTTTGCTAGATTTCATTCGAAGTTCCACAAGCTTATACAGCTGAAGAGTGGATGGCAAGTACTTGAAAGGATACTGTTCTAACTCCAAAAACCTTAATTCACTTGAAAAACATTCGAGGCCGGATGAAAGCTGCACTCTTTGGAGCCTTAGCAGTCTTAGCTTTGCCATTTTCAAGAATGGTTTACCACTAAAGCTTATTTCATTTGCCACAGATGAGTTCAAAACCATGCCTTCAACCTTTTCTGTTCCCTGAATATGAGAGAAAATGGTAGTACTGATCAGATTTTACGCACAAGAATGACAAAAAAGGAAAGAACGAAAGAAAGAAAGAAAGCTTCCTATGGTTCATTTTTTCCCTTTGTTTTTCCGATGAACAAAAGACTGGCTATTCATGTACCTTATCATTCATCAAGACATAATTGATATCGCTGTGAAGCCACAACCTGCTACGTTTGCCTGGCTCTTCATAACATTCTTTTCGAACAATCTCTCGAGCCATTTCTTGTAGCAAATCATGCACATGAATTCTATTTCCATCAATTTTTATGAGAGATTTATTTTTAAGAACATCCATGCCAATATCCGGATACAAACCGCAACCCTTCAGTATCCTTCTTACAAATTTGTAGTTCTCCTCATTGAAGAAACACGCAAGATCAAGGAATATTTTCTGTTCCATTGCCTCAAGTCCATCAAAGCTTATCTGAAGCTTTTCAAGGATTTTTCTGGGAGGAATTTCTTTCAGCCTTTGCAGTGCACTTCTCCATCCATTCGCAGATCTTCCACACAAATAGGAACCCAGAACATCAAGAGCTAATGGAAGACCATTTGCGTATTCTACCACTTCTTCTGATAACTCCAAATACTCTTCCGTAGGACAAGCATTCCGCAAGTTAAATGCTTTTGAGCGAAAGAGTTGAATGGCTTCATCATCATCTAAAGTCTCAGCCCTATATATTTCATCTACATCATGGCAGGTCAACAGATGTTCATCTCTAGTTGTTATGATTATCCTACTTCCACTGCCAAACCAATCACGGGTCCCTGCCAACGACTTCAATTCCTCAATTTCAACAACATCATCAAGAACAATGAGAACCCTTATAGAGCATAGCCTATTCCTTATTTCATCCATTCCATCATATGCATCCCATATTCTTAAGCTTTTGTCCATCAACGCTTGATGAAGTAGCTGTTCTTGCAAATGAGTCAGCCCATGGTTGTTGTTCGCTTCCCTTATGCTATAAAGAAAGCTGCTACCTTCAAATTGGAGAGAGAGTTTCTCATAGACAACTCTAGCAATCGTTGTTTTACCTATTCCCCCCATCCCCAATATCCCTACAAAACGAACATCATTCATCTTCCCCACGTCTAAGTAGGAATTTATTTTGTCCAGACGAGAGTCCATTCCAACAAAATCTTTGGCTAAACTTGAGAATCTGCTACTTGATTTTCTCAGTTTACTCAGTATATCTTCAACAATGGCCTGAATGAATTCTGTCTCATCCCTGCAATGAGAATATATAATTCTATCTAAGCATGATCCACATTTATCATAAAATGTAAAAATTGCATCCAATAAATTTATAGTATAACTTTTTTTTTTTATCAAGCAGATTTTTTTTTTGGCCATTTATCAAACATATTATTATATGGTATTCCATCATTGGAACATGTTTCTCATTTTTATCACGAGTGGCAAAAATGTATACAATCAGCCCTTTAATGCAAATATTATATCTCGGTTGAAGTGCAATTTTATCTTTTTAAACTTTCGTAGAGTGGCATCTAGCATTGAGAGGTTGCATCCATTACAGACACCATGGATTGGGTTGTTAAACTCGGAGTCCAAGAGAACGCTGGCATTAGCCGACATACACATATAAATGTACCCATTCATGCACTAAAGTCTAATGTAATAGATTGGTTAGTTACATGAAAGCCTCTAAACTAACTTGGAGATCTTTCAGTGTTCAGTATTTTGAATTTTAAATTATATAATTTAAATAATTCGACCACCTAAATATTTCTGTGTGACACCTTGTAAAATAATCTCACTAAAACTCCATATTAGCAAAGATGACCGGTTAGGTTCATTAAAATATTACAAAAACATAACCATTAAAATTGGAAAACAACAGAACAAAGTAAAAACAGCATAACTAAACAGGCCTTACTTGTCGCACAAATCCCACCCAGAAATGCTGCCCACTCGCGTCAAAGCAGCCCTCCAATTTTGCAGTCGTGGAAGGTTGTCGCCAAAGGCTAGTTCATGCTTTGCAAAGGCTTGTCCAAACGCCCCATTTTGTTTTTTCACATCAGACGGATCCACACGGTAGAAAATTGGCAAGATGGTTAGCGCCTCTTGCTTCATGCGGTCGAAAATGGTTAAGAGTTCATCGAGGCACCAAGTGGAAGAAGCATAGTTTTCAGAGAAAACAACGACTGAGATTCTGGAGTTGTTGATAGCCTTGACAATTTCATCCGAAATGGTTTTTCCCCTCTCGAGCTCTCGATCATCCTTGAAGGTGATGATCCCCTTTTGACGCATAGCATTATAGAGGTGACTAACAAAGCTTTTGCGAGTATCTTCGCCTCTGAAACTGATAAACACATCGTATCTCCTCCGAGGAGCAGAAGACAAAGAGGATAGAGAGGAAGTAAGAGCTGGAAGGGATGAATTCTTGATGGCACTGTCATTGTTTTTGTAAGTCGCCATTAAAACAAAATTGAAGGCACTCAAAACAAAGCCCCCCCCCGGTGGGTGCTGTTTCTTCTTCTTCTTCTTACTCTTCTTTAATGCTAGTGGGGGTTCTTTATGTGTGTGTGTGCGCGCGCGCGCTGAGGCAAACAGGTAGGAACACGCATCTTCCTGGAAATGCAAGAAGTGAATAAATGTGTCGGCGGCTCTAGCACAGTGAATTATCAATGGTCAGGCGAAGACTCGACTCTCCTGTGGTGGTCTACTCTATGCCGACCCATTCTCCTAGTCGGGTGTGGCTGCTATGAGTTGGCAAGTTTTTTGGAACGAGAAGAGCATTCCATCACGTGAGGCCTTCCCCATTTTACCCTTTCCAACGCGTTGAACTATTTCAATTTGGCCATAATTGCATGTAACCGTGAATTTTATGAAAATTTAATACTCTTAGATTTGTCGCGTATTAGCACTGATTATATTTATTTATCGTTTTATCAATATAATTTATTTATAATTTTATAAAATATGAATTTACTTTATTATTACTATTATTATTTATTTCAAATAGATTATAGTAATTATATAATAGAAAATTATAAATGAATTACACTTAAAAAAAATATAATAGGAATTACCCCTTTGTATTCTCAACTGTTTCTTTTTCTTCACATTACAATCAGATTTACATTACAGTCAGCCCCAACACTCCCTTAAACTTTGATGACAGACTCTTTTTTTAGCGTTGGTTTTATTTATATGGCAAACTAAGAATTATCTCAATGATGATATATATATATATATATATAATTGTAAAAAATCAGTCAACCCAAAAGATTTAAATTTTGAGACAAAAACTAAACTCTAAAATGGTTGCCAACACGAAAATTCATTAGGTTGAGAGAGTATACAATCCAATGGGGCCGTTGATCGTATCGATTTGGGTAAGTGAGTTGGACAATTTTCTAACTTGACTGCTTCTTAGAGTAGTCTACTACTCTAGAAATAATCAATTTTTTAACTTGAAAACTAGTTTTTAGTAGAGTAGTCTACTACTTTGAAATAATCAATCTGTAGAATTGTGTTTGAACTTTTAATTTTAAGTTTTAAATTTTAATTTTTTAGTTCTTACAAAAAAACAAAAAAAGATTGACCAACTCCGTAATTTGGATGGAGGATCAATTTCAAAACCCTCGTGAAGCCCAGACCTACTTATCAAAGCTTTCTCAATGCTTAAGAAGGTTGGGTGCCGACGGAAAATAGGACATGAACACTCTATCTCTCTTTGAAATGATTTTTGGTTGGTGAAGGTTCTCCGAAGGACCGGGGCCTCATAATATATTAGTAATTTGACGAGATAAATTGAAAAATAATTCTTAGCTTTTTAATTTTTTTAATTTTTTGAAGTCATTATTAAATATTATTAATTCTATCTAATGTGAAATAATGGAAGATGAAAAATAAGTTAAATATTATATTTTATTAATAATATACAAAAATATGTATAAAATAATTCTTCAATCATTTTCTTTTTACAAAATATGCATAAATTAAAGTTTTCCCAACCTAACCCAAAAATGACACCCAAAAATAATTCTTCAATTATTTTCTCTTTTCATGTTATTTGAGACATATCTTAATTGTCAATATATATTTTTATATGTTAATTGTAAAATATGATATTTAACTTATTTTTTGTCATTGATAATATTATAATAAAAGATTAATAATATTTAAAACTAAATTAAACAAAATTTAAAAAATTTAAAATCATTTCGAAATAACTAAATAGGTTGAAGTTGGGAGTTGCACAGACTAAGATCCAACCGTCCTAGAGAGGTTCAAAATAGAATTGAAGTTGTTCCTCTTACTCGCACAGCAGAGTTAACTGATCATTTGATGTGGAGTATAGCACTTCCGATGAATACAATCCAATATCTGGGTAATCTTTCTTGACCTGTGAACAGTCAAGCTCCTTTCCTCTATGGGCCTTCCGAGGGATTTGGAAGATGCAGCTTCCTTACAATATTCAGTTCTTTCTATGGTTTGTTGTATGGCAGTGCCTGCTGATCGACGGTCTCTGATATTTAAGGGGTATGGCTTCTTCTTTTTTCTATCAAAGATGTCATGTTGAGAAAGAGAATATATTGTATACTTTACGTGACTGTAACAATTTGTTACTACAGCCTCAACAGGGGGTTTTTATTATTTGACTAGAATCTATGATTGCACTATATCTTGAACCTCAAGTCTTTCGGCAATGGAGTTTATTGGATTAGATTTTTTATTGGTGCCTCGGCTGATTGTGGCAATTTTGGCTTTGGACTAGCCCACGTAGCTCTGTCGTGCGTCTGGTATGCATTTGTTTATCTGAATATTAAAAAAAAGCAGCAAAATTAAACACATCGTGCACACGAATCAAGTCTGAATATCCTATGATTTAATTATAAGAAATTAGATAGTAGTATAGATCGAATTTCGCCTTGTTAGTCGGAAGAATGGAAGTACAAACAATACCCTCTACGATCAAGGCTCAATCAAAAGCAAAAAAAGACAAAAGAAGAGGCATAAGCAACTTCACCAGAAAGAGACGAGAAGACGTTAAGCATTTAAATAGACCGGCGGCATCAGTTTATGACGATGGAACTAACATTTTAACTTAGGAAACAGTTGGGGGCAGAGGGTCAGCAGACAGAGGTCCGCCCCCCCACCCTCCCACCATTTTCCAGAGGCATCTTTTTTTAAGAACATTAAAATAAAAAGGCCACTTATTAGGGGGATCTGAACCCAATAGAGAGGGGACTCGGTCCCAACTTATTTTACAAGCTTGTTGAATTTCCAGTGGCGATACTCAGCAAAGGTTCTGGTGGAATACTTGGGTTGCTCCTGCTGAGCACCTTCTAAGACCTCCGGAAGAGGCCCGATCAACGCCTTGTGCGGAGGTGTCATGAACACTGCCCATGACATGCGAGTTTTTTCCTTGTTCACCACACTTCGGTGAAGCACACTCCGGTATTTCCCATTACTCAGCACCTGAAAAAAAAGAAAAATATATATATATAAATATATATATATATTAACGAACCATCGCCGGTGGACCATTGATTTTTTCCAACCGATTAATTACCTCGATTTGGTCTCCGACATGGACAAAGAGTGCGTCTGGCAGGTAATTAACGGCAACCCAACTGCCGTCTTTCCACACCTGAAGACCAGGAACATCGTTAGGCACGAGTATGGTTAAGGCAGACATATCGGTGTGAGGTTCAACTCCCAAGGCCAGTTGAGGCTGTGGGCATGGTGGGTACATATTGATTTTCATTTCAAGCTCTATTTCTTCACTACCCAAGGCCGACTTGAGAACATTTTCTTCCAAGCCCAGTCCTTTTGAGAGTAACTTCAAGAGCTCATCTGTGATCCTCAGCATTTCTTCTTTGTATTCTTCTGTCACTTCCCTGCGTTTCACCAACATAATTACGTGATACAATTGCGTCTACACAAATATGAACACATAAAAATCAAATCTTTCACCAACTCATGCTATACTTGGACCACATGAAAAATGTTTTAACTAAAAGTAGAATGAGTTTAATTGGTTCCTCTTAGTCTGTGTTGGAAATTCATCGAACGAGATTTACCCATGTATTTCTTTCTTTCAATAAAAGTTCTTGTTCCGAGGAATCAGCCTTATTTCATCCTCCTTTGTGGGTTCCAACAAATAAAAAAAAATGATATATTGAATTTTTTTATTTAAAATTATTAGATATACAATTAAAATAATAAAATATATAATTAAAAATAAAAAATACATAACTAGATATTATTAAATATTTTCATAATTTGTTGTGTATTTTATATTTTATATTACATTTTTTATTATCTAATTATAGATTTATTGATTTTTAACGGAAAATTTGAAAGTTTCAAAATAAAATAAAATATTATTATTTTTTAATTCACTGCATCGACGGTAGAAAAGAAATAAGCCACTCTTTTTCTTTTTTACGCTACATACATTAACTTTAATCTACTACTCCAGTTTAACCGAGTTGTATAGTTGCACGCGCGCGCGCGCGCGTGTGTATCACTCATTAATTATATGTTTATGGATGTTGTATATACCTATATGAAGGAGGGCACGGAGGCCATGTATTGTAATCGACCTTTGATGGAGGAGCCATATGGTGGAAAAAGTAGTCAACCCACTCGACCTTTTGATCATGGTTCTTGGTCATCTTGGTGCCGTACCCTTCGAACTTGCCATTAGCGGGGTCATTGGAGAGGGCCTCCTTTTCCTTTTGTGGGAGGGCAAAGAAGTCCTGACCCACCTCTTTAAGCCTTTGGATCAAGGAAGACGGTATCCCGTGATCGGTAACGAGGAAGAAACCCCAATCACGACAGGCCGCCGAGACCCGTTCCACGAGCTCTTCGCGAGGCAGGTCATCGCGTGGTGATAAGGAGATCACGGGCACGGTGACTCCCTCGACGGCCTTGCTGTTCTCGGGGCGTTCGCTGGCTGGGCGGATGAAGTGGGCAGGAATCTCTTGTAGCCCTCCGAGAGCTAGAACTTGCACTCTCTCAACCTCCATTTTCGAGGGTCGGTCGTATCGGGGTGGATGAAAAAGGAGAGTTAATTTAAACTTTTAAGGAGATTAATACAACGTTTCAGGCTGTGGGTCACGTGGAGAACTGGATGCGTTAATTTATAGTGTGTGCGTTGAACTCTCTTGGCCGGTTATAGAATTGGTTTCTTCCGAGGTAAACCTACCATTCAGTCACAACGTGCCTGCCTCTCCATCTGATTTTTGTTCCGTCGAGCGTTGAAAGGTTGGTACCGAACCAACCGAACGAGAACTTCGCCAACGGGTCTCAGAAAAGCCACACAAAGTTCACGGATTCAATGTGGCAAAACAATGGCCAAATGGCAAGAGAC
>CM034053.1:1006214-1051274 GCA_019804595.1 Bruguiera parviflora
ATATATATATATATATATATATATATATATATATATATATATAATCACCAAACGGTCAAATGGTCGATAAAATTTAGATTTTTTTTTTCTTAAAAGCAAGATTAGATTAAATCGGACTCGAACCCAACCAGAACCAACGATTGAACCGTGACTACCCGAAGCCTCTCAACGGTTCGGCTACACTTCGTCCTCCTTCCCAGACCGAAATTGCTAGTTCGGAAATAGAGTAGGTCTGGAACTGAACCATGGTCTGGTCCATCTAACCTTATGCTTTTTTCGGACCGACGTCTTTCTAACCTTATTGAGCTCACTCATCGTCTACAATAATATTAGAACATACATTGGGTGCTCGTTATCTTCTTTTTAAAAATAAAAAAAAAATCTATTTTTTTATAAATATAATTTATTTATCATTTTTATTATATAAATTTATTTTATTATTTTTTATTTTAAATAAATCTCACTTATTATATATAATAATTGAATTATAGAAAATAAAAAATCAAAATAAAAATTTCTCATACAATATCATAACATCCCATCTAATTGTAATCCTTTGTTTATTATAAAATTAATTATTCTATGCCTTAAATGATGTAATATTTGTATCATTTATGGTTATTATATACGTTTTATATGGGCATGGTTCGTATTTCATCGTGACTTTTCAAAAATGCATACAATAATCCATATGAAATAAACATTACAGGTTTAATTCACGTATACAAATATTATTCCTCTCTGTTTTTTTCTTTCTTTCTTTCTTTCTTTAGCCAACTTCAACTAAAATTTGGATCAAAGTTTGGTTATTGTTATTGTTATATTGTTGTTCTTGTTGTGCACAACACCAATGATGCTAAATTACATACGGAATCAAAATTCAGGGAAAAATACTTACCACCCATATGTTATTGAGCATTTTGGTGTCCTGGAAAAGGTGCGTTCTTCTTCATATCCCAGCTTTCATGGGGAGCACCATGTTGATGGGGAGGAGTGTACATGCATTGCTCCACTTTTTCCAGTAGCTCTTTGGCTGTTGGAGCAGAGACAACTACGTGCCAATCACCAGGCTCGATGAAACCTTCTTCAACACCATTGTCAAACAATGCAAGCGAGGAGTTACGGTAGCCATCAACATCTAGCAGACCGACTGGTTTCTCATGAATTCCTAGTTGTGACCAAGTGATCATTTCCAAGAGCTCTTCCATGGCTCCATACCCACCTGGAAGACCAATAAAGGCATCGGCTTTCCTGGCCATAAGAGCTTTTCGCTCATGCATTTCCGAAGCAGTGCTTTTGGGATGACCCCAAGAACATGGCATCCTCCATTATATAATTAGGAGATGAAATATCTAGATTTTTTAATCATGGGAGGGCCAACTAATTTCACAAGAAAAACTAATTAAAATTTCTATGACGATTTCTTTATTATTATTATTTTTCTCCTATCCTTCAAGAGACTTATTGCGTATAGGATAGTTTTCTTAACTTTTTTATAAATTCTACTTCCCTTTCAAAATTTATGGTCTATTTGACTTACCTATTTTTGATTGTTGTTATTGTTAGTAATTTTTTATACTAATTATTATTAATAATGAATAAAACAAAATTGTAATGTTTAATTAAATTGATATTGTCTCCTGCTATTTGAATAATAAAATGATTGTTTGGACATTCTATTTTTGTTTAATTGTAGTAGAAACTTTTTTTTCTTTTTACCCCTTTAAAAAATAAAAGAAAATTCTAACTTAAGTGGTACTAGGTGTATTTGCCATCCAATAGTGCGATAAATATAATGTTTCGACCTATCAGTAAGTGAAAAAACATATATAAACTAAATTTTACAAATCATTAATGTTCAATGCTACGATTGAAAAATAAATCGTAGTTTAGGATAATCAAATGTATTTTAATCCAATATTATTAATCTGCAGTTATTTTAACTAAAGAGTAGCTTAGTAAACAACAAGTCTTTAAGAAGTTTACCAAACACTACTCATCCTGTGTTTTTCGAGATGTAACATCTATCAACATCTCTAAAAGCTAAAACTTGTATCCCATTAGATCTAAAACTTCTAAGATGGAAATCTTGCCTCTGGACCACTAATGAGACCCATTACCTTAAAATCATTAATAATGCATATGATAAGCACCCCTCACCAACTAGGCCCACGTCGAGAAGCTAAGAAATGAAAATTAGACTGGTGAAAACTTTATTATTTGTGTCAGTTACTAATATATTTTTTTAAATTAATTATTTTTAGATGAACATTAAGAATTTGGAGCAAGTAAAAAATTTTCCAAAGTGACCACATTATTATGCGAAATTAAGAAGAAGATGAGCTTCATTTCCTTGTCAAATAAAGTTTGTGTTTTTGGCCACACTCCACTGGTAAAATTCTAAATTTATTGGGTTAATACAGGGAAATGTACCTTTAAAATAGTTTAGAAAGAGATTTGGCCACGATTAACACAAAAATTTGTTCGAAAATATACTTACATAAAGACAAAAAAAAAAAAAAGTTGGCTGGCTCAAACCTTAGAACTTACATACAATTAAATCTCCTCCCCTAGTTCAGCTGGGCCAACAAAATAAGTTGGCTATGCTGGTTCATTCATTTGTGCTTGTAATTTGTTTTAATGGTTTTCTAATAAGGTGAATGTGACAATTGACAGAAAAAGGAAAAGAGAAAAGAGAAAAAAAAAAAAGAAAAAGAAAAACGAGCTAAGTTGAAAACTCAAAACCATTTTATCAACACAAAAAAAAAAAAAAACGTTAGCAAAGAAAATAGCAATGACTTATTAAATAAAAAATTTACATATCGGCAAATTTCTTAATGTGAAATATATAAGTTTACAAAAAAAAAAAAAAAGAAGTTATATTATTATAATTATAGGTTGTGTATTTAATGTAACTTAATATAATATAATCACAATTGATAAATAAATTACAAATATATACTAAGTAGTTATGATAGTATCGAGGCGAAATGCAATCTCCGTAATGAATACCCAAATGGAACTCTCGACCCCCATCCAATAAATGATCCTTCCGCGTGGGGGTTTAGGCGTTCCCTTCCGCCTGTCTTTAATATTTTTCATGGATAAAGCCCAAAGGGCTCACTGGCCTAAGCATTTCCTGGCAGAGGGACCGAGTTTCTCGTCACAGAAAAGAAAAGAAACAAACCCCAAAACAGGAATTTAGACGAAGGTTGAAGCGCCAACGAAACTAATCACGTAATCTAGTGGTAGAATAACTGTATTTTTAATTAATAATTAAGATTCAAATTATAGTGGCCGATCGACAGGGCCTGAAGCCGCGGTTGGGTGCAAAAGTTAAGCAAGTATCGATATTTTAAACAAACGGAAAGCAACATTGTACCTGCTACTGAGAAAATAAACACTCCCAAAAAGATTTTCAAAGACAACTTGAGGCAGGGGTTTAGAGTGGGGAGAATTGCTAGAAAACTATTATTTTAAGGCCGACCATGGGAGTAGCCGACCATGGAAGTAAACGACTGTGAGAGTCTCCCCTCCCCCCCCACACTTTTGAATTCCTCCTTTGAGTATATTCCGTCTAGCAAATTAAGATTAATTCATACTCTTGACTAAGCATACCATCAGTCGTCAATGTCAAAGATTACCAAATGGACGATTCTCGCTTTACCCGAACCGTAGATTTGGTATATAGCTAGAATGGGTCCCATGACCGTGGATACCGTGTTCTTCAAGATTGATTGGCCAGAGTTAGAGTGAAACCATACCTTTCTGTAGTTGAAATTTCTTACATATGGGCCTGACGGAACAACAGATAGCCGGGGGGAAAAAATTGCATGAACCCAGCGATTTTTTTTTTTTCTTCCCCAGTAAAGCTTTAATAAATTCGATTAAGTTCTCGAATTAATTTTTTTATTCTTGTTATTTTGGCATGTCATCATTTAAACTCGTCTGTCATATAAAATTTCATATTATCTTAGAGTAACTTCAAGTCTCGTGACGGACTTGACAATGTATTTTTTTTTTTTTTATAAATTTTTTTTTGTGTTGGAATTAAAGTTTACTTTTTGTAGGAATTAATAAGAAAGATGGAGTTTTAACCTTTGTGCTGCTTGCCAAGAATTTTACTTCTTGGCCATTCAGGCTTAAGCCTAGTTGCATTGTGCAGAATAGTTAATACTATAGCTTTGTAAAAATAAGATGTAATTGTTCTGAATTTTTACCACACGCAAATTTCACAAACTTAGACGTGAATGTGATAATAGTTTAAAATCAAAATAACCAACCAGTTTTGAGACTTAAATTCTTAAAAATCAATTCACACAAAAATTTAAAAGAAAAAAATTGTGAAATTTATACTTTTTCCATCATTAACCCAAAAAAAAAGATAAATTATGCTCAATAGATGGCCGGGGGATAGAAGAGACCTTTAATAGGGAGGCATGCAACATTAAATACGAGCTTATTATAATTATTAATTATGATAAATATTATTTAATCTTACACTCATTTTCTATGCCATTATAATAGAACTCACTTCACCAAAAAGCCTCATAATTTTTGTTCTTTGCGCGTCTTTAAAAGGAGCAATTGCCCCACACATGCATGCGCACATCCACCATTGTATATCTTGTTTCGTGTAATAAAGTAAACCAGAATTTTGTAGTCAATCCCTCTAGAACCATAAGGAGGGTTGAAAACTGTAAGCATACTTAAGAAATTTTATATACGTTAAGTTGTCCTGATATTGGAATATGCACGTTTCCGAAAGCTGCAAGAACCTAACCAGGAAATTCCTCTGCTGATTTACGCGGGGAAGCAGTATACCAATTTCATTTCGACCAAGTCATACGGCGATGCAGGTTATAACACTCCAATCATTTTGAGGAAAAGAAAAATGAATTTACTAGTTTGACCCCAGAGCATTAACAACAAGAATCCTTGTTAGGAAATCTGGGGTCGTTTAAGTTCATTCAAAGCTATTTTAGCGATGCTCGCTCTTTTCCTACTCAATGTGTACAGCTTGATCTTCTGGTCTACAGAATTGACATTTTGAAATGAAGACGCACCCCGTGTTGACCAAGCAAGAGAAAATGTTGCATTTTCTTGGGTATATAAGTAGTCCCAAAGGCAAGGCCCGAGCACAGAAATTGGAGAAAGAAAAATGGGTGCCTCTCTCCTTATTACGTTATTGATGGGCTTGGCCTTGATATTTGAACAGATGCTGGCAGCCAAAGGAAGTGGTGTCGCACCAGGGAATGACCGCATGAAGCTCATCGTAGGTGCCATATTGGACACCGATTCTCGTGTTGGCAAAGAAGAGAGAGTAGCAATGCAGATGGCTGTAGAGGATTTCAACGCACAAAACAATCAAAGCTTGGTTCTGGATGTGAAAAATTGTCAAATGGAACCACTTCAAGCAGCCATTGCAGGTATATAGGCATATATTATCATGCAGTGGTCCATTGTCGTGCGATCACTACATGCAGTCTTTGTAAAATCTTTTTCAGATGAATGGTTTTCTTTTCATTCATTGTTAGTTTATTACCTCCTTAATTTTCCCGCACGATGTTCTCATTCAAAGTAGGTCACTTTATCTTCGGTTCATCTCTTATCATTTTTACTTGCAGTCCCCACCAGTTGAATGAAAACTCACTTTCTCATTTGATTATTTCAGAAAGTTTATTTTACACCGTGGTAAACAGTTTTCAAGTTTCAACAATTCGCATCACCTCTATTCTTCCTCTTAAAACGTTTGACACGTTCTCATATTGTCACCGCGAATCGACTTTCTATCTTTTGTTTATCCTACTTTCTTTGTATCATAGCTTGTTTTTTTTTTCCCTCGTAGCACCATCTATAGAATTAAATGAATTTAAATACAAGTACATGTATTAAATTATTATAAAAGTTTTGTGTATTTTCTTTTTTTATATATATATAAATAATTACAATTAATCATTGAGACCACGCATTACAAATTCATATTTAGATACATCAAATCGACAGTGTTAATTTAATAAAGCTCCACCATTAGTGGTCTGCGGAGATGGGGTCAATTAATAGGAAAGGGATACTACAAACGAAAAGCAAACTCACAGAATTTTCCAATGTGGGTGTTTGGAGAAGATCTACGTAGCTGTATATAATTATCAAATTTTCAACCATCTCGCTTCATTTCCTGAAAACTGTATCCTTAGCTGCCACTCAGCCTACAAAATGGTAGATATGTTGTGTTTAAGCACCCGCACTGTTTTCTCATCTCGTCTCATCTTCTTAATTATTATTTATCCTCAATAAGGATCCCCCATGCATCTGCATAATTTGCTCACGATGATAGATCAACGCTGCCATAAAAAAGATTCCCATAAAAGGCTTGCATAAAGTTGGACATCAAACTTCATTCTTCTGCTCCCTATGTTTATTTCTTTCTGCTTTGTGTTATATAGTTCTAACTTGGTTACAAATGTCCCCGATTTTTTGTTTAAAATAACAAGTGTGAAGTTGAGTCTAATATTTCACGTTGACAGAAAGAGTCTCTAAACTCTTGATAAACAGAAGTTTTAAGATTTAGCAATTTAGTGAGGCCAATGATGTAGATACCGTGTGTTGTGTTGAAATGCAGCTCAGGATTTGATCAGGAATCGTGCCCAAGCCATTCTGGGACCAAATACATGGGAAGAAACGTCTTTAGTTGCAGAAATTGGAAGCAAAAACCAAGTGCCAAACCTTTCTTTTGCAGACTCCACTCCAGATTGGGCAATGAAGAAATGGCCCTTTCTAATCCAAGTTTCACCCAACAAGCATAAACAAATGAATGCTATTGCTGCTATTGTGCAGTCATGGGAATGGCATCAAGTCACTGTGATTTATGAAGAAACGGATTCTTCAATCACAACAATTATGCCTCAACTCTCTGATGCACTGCAAGAAGTTGGTGCAGAGATGAGCCATCTTTTAGCTCTTCCGCCGTCAAGTTCTTCTTCGTTGTTTGAAGATCTTGAGAGGCTAAAAAGAAGGCAATGTAGGGTCTTTGTGGTTCACTTGTCCTATCACTTGACCACAAGTTTGTTTGAAATGGCAAAGAAAATGAAAATGATGGAGAAGGGCTACGTATGGATCACCACAGATGCCTTTACAAGTGGTGTCCACTCGCTCAATGCTTCTGTTACTTCCTCAATGCAGGGGGTTCTAGGTGTCAAGGCCTACCTCCCAGAAAAGGATCCACGTTTCTCTGCCTTTTCTAAAGCATTCCGCAAAAGATTTTTCTTGACATATCCAGAAGAAGATAACAATGAGCCTGGAAATTTTGCATTACAGGCCTATGATGCAACGTGGAGAGTAGCTATAGCAATGAGGGAAAGTGTTATGGGGGGCCAGGAATTGTTGGAAAAAATCTTGACAACTGATTTAGACGGCCTAGCAGGAAAAGCTAAATTCACCAACCGAAAAGTATCTTCTACGGATACGTTTCGGATCATCAATATCATGGGAAAGACCTATAGAGAACTTGGATTCTGGTCGGATCGAGGTTTCTCAGAGACATTTGATGGCAATTGTACCCACATGTCGTCTATGAAAGATCTGGGGCTGGTATTGTGGCCAGGAAGCCCACGGTTTACACCAAAAGGCTGGACTCACTCCACAACTGCCAATCCACTAAGAATTGGCGTGCCTACTGAATCCATATTCAAACAATATGTGTCTGTAGAATTTGATACTCCGGCCAATCGTACTTCATTCAACGGATATTCAATTGAGCTCTTCGAAGCAGTTGTGAAACAGTTGCCATTCGATTTGCCATACAAATTTGTTGCCTGGAATGGCTCATACACTGCATTAGTGGAACAAATATACCTGAAGGTGCGAGATCCAGTTCATTCATTTAACTCATTTTATTTTTCCTTGCCGATAGTTGTTGCTCTACTGATGTGATCAACTAGAGCTTCACTTAATATCAGTTTCTAACGACAGTCATTCGGTTAATTAGGATGAATTCATGACTTTCAGTGAAATTGATAACTATAGAATGCTCAGAGTAAAGCCTAATATGGACAATTAATCGAATTCGATTCAAGAGTCACAATGACGAAAAAGGAACAAAAAATTTAACATCAGTTAATTTGTCTGTGCATGGGACAGAATTTTGATGCAGCTGTTGGAGACATCGCAGTAGTGGCCAGCCGATTTCAGTATGCAGAATTCACTGCTTCCTATACTGAATCAGAATTGGTGATGGTAGTTCCTGTTCAAACAAAAACAAGAAAAGACGCATGGTTAATCATAAGGCCATATACAAAGGCCATGTGGATATTGATTTGTGTCATAAATATCTATAATGGTTTTGTTGTATGGCTGATAGAGCGAGAGCACTGCTCTGAGCTCAGAGGCTCCATAATGAATCAAATGGGAACTCTGGTGTGGCTGTCCTTCACCGCATTCCTCTCCTTACAAGGTAAGAAGACGTTGCATATGAGAGGAACACTTCAATTTAGAAATCGTTGCCATAACAGTATATAGGCCAGGCAGCTAACATCATGTTTCTTTTGTAAATGGGTAAAGGGCCAAAACTACACAGCAACTCGTCACGCATGGCAGTAGTGGCTTGGCTGTGCTTGGCTCTGGTCATCACACAGACTTACACAGCTAATCTGGCCAGCATAATCACAATGCAAGGGCTCGAACCAAGTGTGGACAGCATTAAATCACTTCAGAGCAGCAATGCAGTTGTTGGTCACTTCGAGGTGACCTTTGTCATGCGATATTTAGAAGATGTCCTGCATTTCAACCCAAAAAACCTTAAAAATTACACGTCGCCTGAAGATTGCGTTAAGGACCTCCAGAATGGAGAGATTGCGGCTGTTTTTATTGAGAAGCCTTTAGCCAGAATATTACAGGCAAGATACTGCAGTGGCTTTACCATAGCTGGGCCATCATTCAGAGTTGGAGGCTTTGCATTTGTAAGTCTTGCCGGACCATTTTTAGCATTCTTTTCCTTGGACCATCTAAAGTTTAGGTTGAACTTTAACATTTAAGTGCTCTCTATTTATCTTCCTGTAATTTGTTAGATGTTTTTTCGTTTTGAGCCTCAGGCATTTCCAAAGGGATCTCAGCTTCTTCACCACGTAACTGAAGCATTGGTAAAGGTGACCGAGAGCGGTCAACTGCAATATCTAGAGAAAAGTATGGTTGCATCTCAAAAGTGCATAAAGCATTTTGGGTCAGATGATGAGCCTGTCAGCTTTAGCCCCGGCTGCTTTCGGATCCTTTTCGTGTTTTCTGGGGGCACTTCAACTATTGCTCTCATAGTTTATCTTATTCATTGGCTCCGCCGAATAGGTGTAAGACACCTCTGGACTCTGATGCTAACTGCAGTGAAGCACTGGAGGCGCCGAATACGTGGAAGATACCTTTGGACTCTGATGCTAACTATAGTGAAGCACTGGAGGCACCAAGGAAATCATCTGTCTGAAAGAACAATGGCATAAAGGAAATCATCTGTCTGAAAGCAGAAACCTTTCACTTTCAACCTTTGAGACCGAGCCATAGATGATATAAAGAAGCACGGATTCTCTGCAGCATGTTGTTCAGAGAAGCACAACTCTTGCATGAAGCCGCCCGGGAACATCCAGAAATTGTTAAGTAGCGGGTGGATTTCCTTCCTTTGAGTCTAGCTCTCAACTACTAACTGACTGGCAAATTTAAGTTTAGATTTTGTAATTCAGAAATTTTATATTAAAAATATAAAATAAGTTATAAATTATAAAAAAAATCTGTAAATTTAATGTTTGAAAATTTCAAATTAAAATATAATATTAGATTTGTTGTGAATATATATATATATATATATATATATATATATATATAATTATTTTTTAAAGAAAAGCACAGTTAGTCTTGGTAAAATATTTGCCTGTGTAGGATTTTAAATTTTAAGTGGAGGTGTGAGACTTGACCTTTACCCTTAATCTCAGGTCTCTTGATAAGCCTCATAATTGAGGTTTGAATTTTATTGGATTAATTATAAATTTGAGTTGCCAACTTTTTAGATTTTTCTAATTTTAGTTATATTCACACAAAATTGACAAAATTCTAAGAATTGACAACTTAAATTTATATTTAACCCAATTTTGTGCCCCTGCTTATATGCGCAACGTTCCCTCTTGATACTAATTGTACGTTGAATGAAACTATAATAAATTTTTTTTAAATAAAAAAGTTCAAATTTAAAAAGAAAATTAAAATGAAGGGATATAGAATTTCAGAATTAAATAATCCAAGTCTTTTTTAATTTATTTATTTTTTAACATTTTCCAAAGAACAGAAAACAAAACAAAAAGGGCACAAAACATTACCAAGCCCGAGGAATAGGAAAAGAATTAACAATTTGGACCTATCCCTATCCCTGACAGCTTTCCCTTTCATACTATTCAGCTCCACTTCCGAACACCCACCATCGCACGTTGTCCCACAAATAAAATATTCATCAACACAAACAAAGCAAGTCATTTTAATCACAAAACGAATTAAAAAACATCACAAAAATCAAGCCAGCTAGCCAAGAAGCAACGGAAAGGAGCAGGAAACCCACTAGCATAAAAGAAAAATGCTGTCACCACCCTATCCAAGCATTCCACGTGTCCTTATCATATTACCCTTTGGAAAATCCAATCTCTTACAAAGCTTGCATCGCTGGCCCAACCTAAAGCAAACATACCACGTGAAAGCCCAGGCTAGCACCAGAAATGCACCACAGCCTCACATTTCTAGCACTACCCTTCTCTCTCTCTCTCTCTCTTTCCCTCTCTGTTTTTTTTTTTTAATTTTTTTTTTCCTTTTTGGAATTGGGTATTCATTTGTTATGTTTTTGATCTATCGTCCTCGTGCCATGAGAAGCAGTTACTTGTCCGTACAATTCAGTGTCTCACGGTCTGGTGGCTGCCGTGGTGCCTGTTGCTGCAGCGATGGTGCATTATTGTTGCTATTGTTCATCTTCTTGAGGTTTTGTTGTTGGTGATAAACTTGCCTTAGCCTTTCTATTTCCTTCTTCAATGCCTCTTGATGAGCTACAAATTTCACAAGAAAAACAAACGCTAATTGAACAATAAGCATCATTAAATCGATTCAAGAAATTAAACATTACTAGTGCCGTCTCTATTTATCTGGGTGCAATTTAGTTGGAGAAATTGTAAATCGAAAAATGAACATATAGAGACATCATGTGGTTCGACAATTGAGAATATCTAATTCCACAAATTCATGACAATTGAGATTAAAGTTGCTAATCTCTTCGATGTTCCAAATCCAAGAATTAGTGCTACTTTTTCTGTGAGTTCGCAAATATGGTCCAAACATAATTGCTTGTCCAATAAAAGAAGGTCGACATGGATAAGGAAAAAAGAAGATTCATGGAATTCTTATAAAATTCATCGGGACTGATGGCATGCACATGCAATGCGACCACACCCATCTCCATAATTTAGTCTTTACTTATGTAGTGGGTCGCGTTAATTAAATCTTAAAACCATGGATTTCCAATTCTTCATATGCGGTCGCAAAAGGGTTGGCCCAATTGATAAAAAGAGATAATTTATCTTTACTTGTCAGTCAGGTTCAATCTTTGCTGTGAGCAATCAAAGAGTAAAATCTTGAATGCACCGAGAAAGATTATAATGAAGTACAACAGGAAAAATAAAGAAGAGATAACGGGAATAAATTATAATTATTTGAATCAATGTAGAAGATGGGAAGCTCTTAGTTACCATCTTTGAAAATTTTGTCTTGAGCCAAAGCAGCAATCCGTTGCTTTAGAGCACTGTTATCAACGTTGAGAATCAAGCGTTGATGATCCAAAAATGCAACTCTAGGTGACAATGCCGATACTTCCGTCTACAACAATAATAAAACAACACACGGAATATATAACTACACATTAATCCAAGACTGTAAATTTAGAAAATTTAACATTTCAGCAGGAATATTCAGGCCATGCATTTATATTTTAGAAAAAAAAAAAAAAAACTGAAAGACAATTAGATATGCCTGTAATGTTGTCACGCTACGTTCAAGTTCTGAAATGTATTGTAACTTCCTCACTCTTGACCTCTGTGCAGATTGTCGATTTGCCAGAATTCTGGGAACAATTAAACTGTTTTACTATGTAATAACGGCAGATCCAATAGACATTAATACGCTAATCATATAACACGAAAACTAATTAAAACAATAAGATAGAGCCTAGATTACTCGCAGCATTAGTTAACGTCCATACATGCAACCATGTATAATTGTTAATCGACTATCATTAATGGACAATAATCAAATTCAACAGATTGTGCAACGTGGGTTATGCATAAAATCGATGTACATGTAGGTTATGTGCAGGTCATGATGGCTTCATTTTGGGGCGCTTAATTAAATATTGTTAATAAACCGTTACCTTTTAACCCTCTTGGGATCAATTATGGCGTCACTATTAGAGGATGTTGGAGGTTGTTGTGGCTCTTGTTTGCAGGAACTTTCCACCTCTTCTGGCTCAGTCTTGGCTTGTTTTTGCTCCTTTTGCTTGCCTTGATGCGGTGGCGGCGGTTGTGGTT
The DNA here is from genome assembly GCA_019804595.1 of Bruguiera parviflora. NCBI lineage: Eukaryota > Viridiplantae > Streptophyta > Magnoliopsida > Malpighiales > Rhizophoraceae > Bruguiera > Bruguiera parviflora. The sequence continues at coordinate 1,018,808 of CM034053.1, forward strand.
GGAATTGTTGCTCGATTACCATCATTGGCTTGTCCTCATTGTTGCTGTTTTGATCGGACGGCGTGGATGGGTTTGATGAGGATGGCGGCAAGGACAAGGACATGTCATCGGAGAACATTGACATAAGTTGGTCGTCGTCCAACTTGTCAAACCCAAGATTTCCGGACATCAAGCCATTATTGGAGGAGCCGACAATAATGTTGTTGTTGCTGTTGTTGTTGTGGTTGTTGTTGTTGTTGCTGTTGTTGTTGTTGTTGCAGTCATCCTTGCTCCGGTGACATTCGCCTGCCAATGGCATCATTGCCGCCGTCTCCAGGAATGTAATGGAGTCGCTCATGGACCGGCGGTGGGCCCCGCGTCTCGCCGACGTGAAGTCCAGGAATTCATCAACCCACGAGGGTTGATGAATATTGTCCATGGCAGCAGTGGTGGGGGTGGCATTAGAAAGATAATTAGACATTGTTTGGTGGGGAAATGGAGGCCAATTTTGGGCCATTGTGGGTATTTTAGGTGGCAGTTGTGCCATTAAATCCAACGAATAACGAGTTCAAAAGCCAAAATATAGAGAGATAAATATGGGCATAGGAGTTTGTGTACCACATATAGAGAGAGAGAGACAATGGGATCTATACAGAACAAGATTCTTAACTACCAAACTTAACTACCCAATTTCAAGAAGAAAGCAACCAATTAAAAATCCTATTGATTTGAACAGTATCTTGGGATCCTGAAATCACTCACTCTATATAGGAGATTTATTTCCAGGGGAAGAAGAGAGGAACTGACCTTTTCTTTTCCCTTTTTTTTTTTTTTTAGGTACAAACTAACTCATCACTTTCCTCATCCGCACATGGCACAGAAAGGATGAGGAAGAGAAAGCTAAGGCAAAAAAACTAACAACTAACGATTAATCAATAGCCAACCAAAGCATTTAAACGAGAAGAATCTCGGCATTCCTAAAGGCTAAAGCTATTGATAGGAGACATAGAGAGGGAAATAGAAGAGACGATCAGAGAGCAGGGGGGACTAAGAGCAGAGCAGCTGCATCAATCATGATGTCAACTGGCAGTTTTTCATATGCCCCTGTGCCCCTTCGCTAAGCAAGCTTATAATGTCCCTCTGGCTTTATGGTTTAGTCTTTTTACTATTATTATTTGAAGGCCCATAGTTGTGGGTCACGTGGGGGCGTGGATTAGGGACAGCTAGCAACAGCTCGTATCAATCTTGGGTTTTAATGGAAGCGAAAGTCGCCTGCCTGCCACTGCCTCCAGTGTGACTTCTTCTATTTTACTGGAGGAATCCGCTAGCCACGCTACCACGTGCCGATGTGACCCCTCTCTTTGGCATCAGCTTCATTGTACATTTCTGAATGTAAAGAAGTTACTGCATCATACTAATACTACTAATAATTATAATTATTATTATTGAATCTGAATTATTTTTTATGATGTAGAATTGTATTTAATTTTTGCGTCAAATGCAATATATTCTCTTTCTCTCCTAATCATAATAGCATGCCTTCAAGAGATACACGATAAATCCCAAGGATTTAAGAGGTTAAGATGCTGAGATTATTTCATCATTAAACAAATTTTAAAAGAAAAACCCATAGGATACGTTTATTTTCTGGCTCATTACTTTGCCTGTTATATGTATATGCTGTCACATGTTAAAGTTCCCACTGATACGACCCTTCGCCATTGGATCAAACTAAGATCTCTCGGATCGCCATCTTCTATGATTATGACCCACTAACCCACTTAATTATTAGAATTTTTTTTTTCCTCCTTTTCAAGTGACCCATTAAGAGTCATGTATGTATGTATGTGTTGACATATATTTTGTATTCATTTTATTGCTTTCACGGAATAATAGTACAGGAATGAATTCATATGACAAAGGCCTTCGGAATGGTGGCCTCGTCCTGAAAAACGATTAACTAGCGAAATGCAGGAGCCTATTTTGTCTCTATGCACCAAACAAATTAATGCCTAACATGTTAGTTTTGAATTTATATGTATGCGTAACACATGGAACAATAATGACAATCAAAGAAGAAAACAATTAAAATACATAAATAGGATATAGCGGGGGTAGTGTAGTGGGGAGGCGTAGGATTGAGAAAGGATGAGCTGTGAAAGAAAGAAAGAAAGAAAGAAAGGGAACATTTGCAAGAAACACGTCCTCCTCCCCCATGTGAATTGTTTGTAAGCCCCCCCCCCCACCTTTCTTTGCTTTGTCCTCAAATCACATTCACGTGGAATGGGATGTGCCTCTTTCTGGTCTCCTCTCTCTCCTTCTCTCTTTCTTGGCAAGTTCCGCCATCACATGTTGTTGGCCTTTGTATATGTAGTTAATTCATGAAAGTACTTGAGAGACAATCATAATGATTATTGAAAAGGTTGACAAGGGGACAGTTTAAGTACCCCTTGTTATGTGAAAGTTTGTTTATAGTATAATGTTATATATATATATATATATATATAGCACTTGGATCAACAACTCACTTGGGGGGATGTGACAAGAAGGTAGACATTACATGGATTATAGTTATATACCTTGCTTAAATTACAACAGCTGGATACTTTAATCCCTCTTTTTACGCACCAATTAGAATAATTGTGAGACGAGCTTTAAGTTATCATAAGTTGGTAACCATTAAACAATGACCACCGATGCATTGTTCAGGAACAAAGCCTCTTTTTTTTTTTTTTTTTTTTAATTTTCCGTGAAAAATGTTGATTTATTGCAGAGGTATGCATGTGCACGTCATAACTAATCACCACTAAGAAAATAACCTAACTCGTACACACACACACACACACACACTCTCTCTCTCTCTCGCTGTCTCTGAATTTTCATTTAATTTTGGAATCACAAAATTGTTCTCACAAAACTATCTAATTACCGCACAGAAGTGGGGACTTCGAAACTTGTACACACAGAGGCATTATTGCACGTGGAGAGGAGAGCGCAAAGGGCCTACTTGTTTTTTTCTTTTCCCCCCCCCCCTTTTTTTTTCTCTTTCTGGCACAATGGTGAAAATTACGATAAAGAGAACGCGTTAACACAATACTATAATGGATAAAGAGAGAGGGCAATAAGAACATTTCTTCTCTCTCTCTCTCTCTCCTTTTTTTTTTTAATTCTCTTTTTCTCTTTTTTGGTTTTGAAATGTGAGATTTGCAAGTCATCAAAAAGAAGAGGCTCTAATTGGAGATGGATACCCATGGTACCAGCATTCAATCCATCGTAGTCGCCACCCCAACTTTATTGTGCCGAAAAAATTAGATAGACCAGGAGATATGGACGAGACGGTGAGGGTAATTTTTTTATTATTATTATTTAAAATATAAAATATGCAATAAGTAGTATAAAATGTCTAATGCATGGTGTAGAATATATAACAATTATCATTTAACGTAAAATATATAACAATTACATAAAAATATGTAACAAGCGTAATTACATATGGAATGTCAATTATTGTACATTTTATTAAATTTTGTTGCCTATCATCTAATTTTTATTAAAAAAACAAAAAACTTTTTGGACGTAAGGCCTACAAGACTTGTCCTTGCCCCGTCTCCCTCCCGTACAATTGGACCCCATTAGCATATAGAAGATGCGACAGTCTCTCATTCCCACTCCGAGAGCGGGTATTATGAACCGAGAACAAATTTACCTGCTCATGCATTACTTTTGCAGTTACAATATTATAGTTTGTGTAAATGTTTGAGTTTGCTAGGGGAATTCATTGATCCACACATCTTCTGCAACACAAAAGATTAAAAAAAAAAAAGAAAAAAAACCACAAATTGTCACAATCAATATCTTTAATTACATTCGACCTTATTACTAACTTACCAATCTTCCCAAGTGATTGGTCGACCGGCGATTAGTCGCTAGTTGACTTGCAGATCCAAGACTTTCCGGAGACCTGTTTGCCGGCCATCGTTCAATCAATGACTGACTGATTGGAAACTCGCTAGCGATCAGTTAAAGGCCGATAATTTTTATCATTGTCGCAATGCAATAATACCATAAGAAAAGTCGTCAATTTGCCGTCAGTTCATTTCAACATGTACTTTTATCTTGCTGCAGATTATCCCATCTCGTTAACTTGGTACGACAAACTCACACAATAGAAAATCTCTAAATTGTTACTTGGAATTATGTCATTCCATTTCAGTTGATACATGTCGATCCGCTTTCAATAAAGCATGATCCGTTCCGCTTTCAATAAAAGGTCTTAACTCGATATTCTAAGAAAAATGTGCTTCTGAAAGTACCATCTTTGTAGCCGCGATAAACAAATCCAAGTCTATCCAGTCAAGGGAACATGGCAGCAGTACAAGCATCACATTATGGGAACAGGTAGTGAACATCTTACATTCGAAGATTTCTATTTCTACCTGTAACGTTCATCTTATTATTTACCTATTTTACATTCAGATTATTTTACTGACAACAAGCTCATGCCTATATCTTCATATTTTTCACAGCAAACTAAACAACAAGAGCCTCCACTTTAGGTTCCCTTGGGTCCATTTTCCACACCATTCTGGTCTGCCCCTTGACAAGAAAAATGGGACTTGAGCCCGATCCAACATTGATAATAATCATGGTCCCTAAATGGGGACTCAGTGGCCCATGGGCAGATTCTTGGGATCAAACATGACTCGAACATGAAAGCCATTGTGTTGGTGATTTTACATGGCCCTGCCTCATTCCCATGTGCAATAGCAGCCTACAAATTGAATCGAGTAATTAGACTAGTACCTTTCACTCTACATACGATTTTTTGTTTTTTTTCTTTTTTTTTTTGTTTTTGATTTTTTAGATAGTCAACTATTTTGAGTCGCGATGTATTGATCGGGTAACCAAAAAAATAATTTGACAATGAAGACAATGAACGGTTAGGTGACTTGTCGAGCAAACAATACAATTAACTAATAGCCCAAAGAAAAACGAGTTTAATTATTTGATGAAGTTGTCCACAAAGACTAATACCTCATATGTCTTGGTATCAGGACCATGAGGAATCATGCAGCTATGAAGACTCGCACCTCCGGGGAGAAAACCGTCGGCTTTTGCCTGAAAACAACATCAAGATTGACTTAGTTGAGGAAGAAGGAGCAACAATCTATCAAGGTACATTTCTCTTATGCAATGCAAGTTTTGTGTCAGAGCACTCAATCAAGAAAAACATGTATTATCTCCCTCGCACCCCTAGTTTTCTTGTTCACTTAATTTCTAATGTTTTTGTCCGGGGTATTGTACCCAAGAAACCCAAACTTACTATACACTGAGCAGTTCGAGATTACGGGTCTTATGACCACGAACAAATAAAGACTCAAACCAGAAACTTACCTCATATCCACCATAAATCAAGCCCATAAATTCACTCATACAATTACGATGGTAGTATGGAGGTCGGAACGTATGTTCTGCTACCAACCATCGAGGTGGAAAAATGACGAAGTCAAGCAGTGCAACACCAGGCTTATCAGTTGGTGCTGTAAGGACTGCAACATATTGCTGTAATTTAGACAACCAAAAGAAAAATAATTGCGGACAAAAAAACAAAGTATTCTGTAATGAGAAGTACCACATGCCTATGCAGTGCACCTACCTGTGTTTATTGATGGATCACTGTGATCAACCAAAACCGTGTTATAAGGGCAAAATTTGCCGAGGTCATACTGCAGAGGAGAACATCAAAACACATGAGAGGAAAGTACCGCTAAAGATCAGACATTTCAAAATCTAAAAATTGTACAACAGTTGATTCTACCTTATATGGGACATAGTTACCATGCCAAGCAACAACATTGAAGGGAGAAAAATCTTGTTTGGCAGTAAACAGTTCTCCACCAAACTTTTGTATGATGGTGTATCCTGGACAACAGCCTTCTTGGAACCAACACTTTGGAACAAGGAAATCCCTTGGAGCCGCAAGGCCATTGGCACCTAAATGTCAGAATACACAAAATAAATGCCGTATAATCAATAAATAAGAATTTCACACTATATTCAACCAAAATCTGCATCAAAATGAATGGATTAAATACCAATTGGGCCAAGATCAGGAAGCTGAAAATGAGCCCCAAAAATCTCAGCAGCATAACCACGTGTTGGGCCATCTGGCAAATCAACAGCAAAACGGAATCCTTGAGGTATAACAGCAATTTCACCGGGAGAAACTTGCAATTGGCCGCATTCAGTAGTGATCCACAACCCTACGTTCCAAAAACATAGTATTAGAGTCTCGGTTACAAGTTCAAAGGGAAAGTATAGCAGACAATGCACATGGAAATTTAAAAGACATTAAAGAAGAACAGAATATACGAACCAGTAAATTTTCATCGAACAAAGAGATGTAAGATGAGAGAAACAGGTTTTGAGGCACCTAATAGCACAACTAATTAGAGAGGAGACAGATGCCAAGGTTTTTGTGGCTGTTTAACTTGTTAGGTCCTCACAGGTCAAAAGATGCTAATGCAGAAGCACATTTGATCCAAACTCTAAGAAAAAGAAGAATGGCATTGGCATAAATGTCAAGAAAACATCCAAAGCTAAAGTTGAAGCTGATGCTTGGATACATGTGTAGTTGCTCACTTCCTTTTTGAGGAACTATCAAGAAATCACCATCCGCATTACAGAAGGCACAGTTATCCATTGATGTGTTAGCAGCATACCTAACACAAGAAGAAAATTTCCCAATTGTAATCATATAAACAACCTACGTAATTTCAGCAGCAATTGATTTTACATTTTTTTTTTGGATGGTGACCTTCTTAGCCAAGCCAATATATAAATCAATGGTAAACTCTCGACAATCACATTTTTTGAGATGAACAGTTAAAAATTGAAAGTAATGGAAACTAGAATAGTTTTCTAATGACTGTTCATTTGTTTAAAGCTGTACCCAATGGCAGTGTATCAAGACACCAAAGCCTGTCATATGAAAACTATACAATAAATATTCAACTTTTTTTCTTTTTCTTTTTCTTTTTTTTTCCTTTTTTGATGAATGAAAGGTTATCATCCTCAAAGAAACAGCAAATACAAGAGGACTTTAAACAAATTGTCAATACTTGACAGAGGATTAACAAAAAACAAACTGCCTTGAGACCCCACACACACTCTTTCTCAAACAAAAAGTTGCTGAACTAGATTTGCATAAACAAAAGTGTGGAATACCGATTACATGTGGATTGCGTATCCATGGCGAAGGAAGGAGCTGCCAGCACCACATATGGTGTATAACCCATCAACAAAATCAGTTGGTTTATCAGCAGGGATATCCACAGGCTTCCACCGCAGTTGTGTAGGCGTTGTAGAACTGTTTGACTTGTCGAATTCACTCACCAGCTTCCCATGACTTGGTACTCTGGGCTTAAAAGGCTCATGCGTAACCGATGGTTTAATCCGGTATAGCCAACTACCACAAAATGGAAAAGAAAGCATGTAGATCGGCATTGGACTTCTTGTACCAAAATGCATTAAAGTGTATCCATCACTACTATAAGCTCCCCCCCCCCCCCAAACCCCCCTCTTTTCACCCTGAGATGGAGGCCAATAGGATATAGAATCATACACTCCACAAAGTCCACTTAATTTCCCAGTTAAATCACCTCAAAATCAACCTTAAATTCTTCTGACTCCTGCACATGCTCCTTTTTTCTCTTTTCCTTCAAAGAATATTCGTGAATTTTCGAAGTCAAAATTTTAAGTACATCAAATGCACACTGTAACATTACGTGGAGTTCAGTTGCAGATGAGCTCTGAGCTCTTTTATCACACCCATTTGAGGTAACAAATCAAAAATATTTAGCTACTAGTGAACCTTACCGCCAATTTACTATTTGCACAAACATATTTATATATTTGTAGGCTCATTTTTTGCTCTACCTATTCAAATGGTTTTATTATTTTTCCTTTCCAGAAGAGAAATTTACATTTTTAAATCACTAGCTTTCTAAAGTGAATAGAGAACATTTGGGACACCTGAACACACTCCACGGTCTACAAGTGCACTTTGATATTCTAGAAAGGGTAATGCGCACATTCATAGCTGGTAACAAGTTTTCGTTATTCTTGAAAGCAAATAGTAATAATAATAAAAATAACAACAACGAAAAAATAACTAAATAATTAAGCATCCATTATTTTAGGCAAGACCGAGAGAAAAAAACACAAAGATTGCTAGAAGAGCTGCGTTGGGGTTAAAATTAGAGGGCTATTAGTTTTGATAATATTAGTAGATAATTATATTAATAATTTTAAAAAATATCACATAATAATTTAAAAAATATAAATATAAAATTTTTATATAATAATAAATATCTAATTTTTTAAACATAAAAACATTATTAAATTTGTATTAAAATTTTAATTAACTATTAATTTAGATGAACTCCGTCGGTTGGAAGTTGTTGCTGGGACCACCAAGCCCATATATTATATAAAAATGATAATAATTAATAAATAAATAAAATTAAAAAAATTATATATATATCGAGTAACAACTCACAATAGAAATTAATTAATTAATTAAAAAACCTACCTTCCAAACGAAAAAAAAAAAAAAAAAAAAAAAAAAAAAAGAAGTTAATTGAAAGAAACGAGAGAGAGAGAGAGAGAGAGAGAGAGAGAGAGCTTTTGGAGAAACGGAACCTGCGCTGGTTGAGCTTGCGAGGGGAAGTGAAGGAAGTTCCCGATAGCTGCTCGGCGTAGAGACCGTAAGGGCACAGGAGAGGGCTGGACTGTCCACGTGGCAAGGCTCCGGGAATCGCCTCCGACTCGAAGCTGTTGCCGAATCCCGATAGATAATCCCGGTCATCGGACGGGAAATCGCCACGGCCGCCGCCGCCACCGCCACCGCCACCGTTGAATTTGCCTACCGCTGGTTGTTGCTGCGAGCTCTTCTCCATGATAGTATCAAAGCAATAGGATCAATTTGATAACACTAAGCGGATGGCGGAGACGGAACATATACAGAGACAGAGACAGAAGCGCGAGAGAGGGAAGACGACAGATAAAACAGTGTAGGTGCTGACGTGGCATAACGATTGATGATCATCATCAGATTGGAGGAACGTGCGAAGTACTAAGCTGAAAGAGAAATTTTGCTAACTCTGGTGTTGCTGGTTTCGGATAGGGTTGGAATTATAGTTTTAAATCCTAATTGGATCCCGATTCGTTGTAAGATCCGATTTGACAGATTGTCCGTCTAATTTTTGAATCTCATCTTGCTTAGATCGGTTGATTTTTATTTTTAAAAAATAACTAATATTTTATAATAAAATTTAAATATATATTTATATGAAAATAAGAAATAAAAATTTTAGAAATTATTTTATAAATTTTTCTGTTTAAATCAATTAATTAAAATGATTTTATTTTAAATTATTATTAATTTAATTTAAATTTAAAAATTATAATAAAATTTTTTTAATATCTCAAATTAATAAAAATTTATAAAATTTTAAATTACAAATTGAAACCAATCATAAAATTAATTTAACGAAAAAAAATTAAAATTTAATTTGACCTTAAATTTGTTAATAAATTTAATCTAAATTTAAATTATAAATTAAATATTTATAATTATATAAATTAAAATAATTGTTTTTAAAAATATTACTTACACTGAAATTTATTTTTAAATTAATTTTTTATGAAATTATTCAAATCTAAAATTAATAAAATTTAACTTGAATGGACTAGTTTGTTATTTGTCGGGTAACGAAAAATAAACTAAAAACAATTATTAAGAATGTTCAACTAAAGTAACCTTTTTTTATTTTTTTATTCTCCTTGTGGACCTTTTATATTTATATTTATATTTAGTTAATATAAGAAATTGAGAAAACTTAAGTCGCGCAGCAAAATTTAAATCTGATAAATATTTTAGTATTATCATTATTTTTAAATCGAAACACCCAAAAACAAGTACTACTCCGTTAACCAAAAAACGCAGGCTTTGCGCTGCTCCCTCCCAAAGGCTCCAGTCGATCTCTCTTTGCGTTCGCTTCTCTTTGGCGGCGGCGGCGGTGGCGGCGGCTGCAGTTGTTGTTTCCGATCGGAAAGACGGGTTGTTGTTTCCACTGAATCCCGTATAAATCAAAGAGCCCCCAAGCAGTGTTACTCTCGTTCGCACCACTCCGTAAGCTCAACGGCTGCTGCAACCATTTTTTTGTCTTCCGATTACATGTATCCTTTGATATCATGCTCTGCATTTTCCTGTTTTAACAAGAATCTTGTCAACTGCTTCCTGGTTTCCGTTTGTTTGGTCGTGCCCTCTTCTAAAGGCACAATTAGGGTCTGTCATGGGCTTTTACTTGTTTGTGCCTATTGAGATTAACATTAAAATTTTTGATGTTTTATTTTATTTTATTTTTTGATCAATATAATTTAATCCGACTCCCGTTACTCTTGCGTTTTCAGAGTAAATGGTAATAATTGTATTTCACTCAAATTCCAACAATCAGTGGTTATATGGTGGTTAATAGCTCTTTGTTAAATAAAATAAATGGTGATTACTTGTTGCTTAATTGTAATTTCTATACTTCATCTAAACCACCTGCCACTGACTAAATGCAGGAGAATATCTTGGCTGTAGAAGGGGAAGACATTGAATTTAGAGTGCTTGATTGTGTATCTGAAATTAGAGATGTCAGGAGATCATTTTACATGGTTGGGTAACAGTGGCTATGCAGCCGCAGAGAATTGCACGGTGGGATTGGAAGATGGCACTAAAAAATCCAAGAAACGCAAAAAGAATTTGAATGCAGTGACTGAAGATGATTGCCACATTGCGACACTTGAAAGGTTTTATAAGGGAGATCTATTGTGTTTATCCAAGCCTTCCTGCCTTCTTGGATTAGGCTCCAACAATGTGCGTCCAGAGAATCGGAGTAGATTGTGTGAACTTTTGAGGAAGCTGATGAGACGACATAATTGGATTGAAGCAAGTGGTGTACTAAGTGTTCTGTTAAAAGGAACGTGCAAGGACACTTGCCCAACAACAAATAGGTTCAAGTATTTGGTATGAGTTCATTCACAAAAAACTTCTTGTGTGATTTATTTTGCGCCCATGCATTGCGTGTGTGTGCATTGTGTGTGTGTGTGTGTGTGTCCAAAAAATTGGTGACTATCTGCTGTTTGTCAGAAATTCCTTAGACTTCTGATATTGTACCCAGTGGCATTTTAATTATAGTTGAAATTTGGACATTTGCAATTTGATTCCTTTCTACTTCATTTTGAGTGTTTGATTAGTTGAGTGCAGAAATATTGGTGGGATTTGAAAGTGTTTGTCATAATTGAGTTTGTTTTTTGATTGAAACATATTTGTTGAAAACCTGCTGTTGGCAAGATTAGCATCTGGTCTTAGATCCTGTGGGAAGACCATTATGTTTATTTGAAAGATCCAAAGCTCTTCCAGATGCTGTTAATTTTATGAGCACCTTATTACCCAATATCCTTTGGTACATGTCTTGCGTAATTAAGAAAAGGAGCAATCCTTGGTCTGCTAGATGCTGTTTTTGTCTGGTTTAATGGGTTTGAAATAGTACTTGTTATCTTCATTCTTTGATTTCTAAGGCCTTGACTCCTAAATTATATTGAACATTGTAAACAATGCTAATATGTTTCCAACTATGACAAATGTGACCTGTTGAAAACTTTTAATTACATTTGAGAATTCTTAGGCTTTGATGGAGCTTCTCAAGCATGAACAAAGTGATCCTGTAAATGCGATGGCAATCAGTGGATTGTACGATACTTGGATGTCAAGGATTGGGATCAACTTAGCAAATAAAAGGAGAAGGGTTGAATGTACAAAAGAGGTATTTTATGTAGTGAGGTCACTTGTATACATTCATAATGTAATGAAGTATGCCATCCTCAAACATAGCTTCCATTAGAAGCCCAAGTGCATGTCATTTGATGTTGATCAAATTCCCTGGTTTGTTGCACAGGGTAGGTTGATTGTTCGTTTGGAGTCCATTCTTTTCAATCTTATGCGAGGGAATGTTGAAGGTGAACGCCAAAATGCTAGAAGGTATATTTATGACTTTTCCATGCCAGGATGGGATGTAGAAATTTCATGTAAAATGCCTAACATAGAAAATTTATTTCACCTTCTGGTATATATTCAGCTGGGACGTATTAATTTCACGTGAAATTCCTAACATAGAAAATTTCACCTTCTGGTTCGTATTTATATGTTGTTGCTTCTCCTTCTTCTTTTGATGTCCAGTCAATGACTACTGAATCTGGAATCTGAATCATGCATGACAGATCATAGCATAGAAAAGAAAAGGGAAGAGGAATTGATTGGATATCCATTGAGTTTCAAATTGGAAAAAAAAAAAAAAACAATTGACTTAGATTTGGGTGACAGCCTGTGACCTGCTGTTATAGACAAGGACTGGGGAACACAGCCAACAGGAACACTTTATTGTTTAGTATTTCCAATGAGGCAGGGCAAGGGAGAGGCCTCAGCTAACATTTAGGGCAATGTTTAATTAGCTTGAATAATCTGGTGTTCCTCTACATTCTACACCTAAAGTTATCTCAAAGTGTGTTACAAATTGGCCGTGCAATTTTGAAGATTATGCTCTAAGATTTGCTTGTTTGTCATAAATAACTACAGTAGAGTGCCATGAATAAATGATGAATTCCCTTTTCAGTTCTGTTTATTTATGTCTGCTGACCAAATTGATGTGTGAATTGAGGAAAGATGGTCACATGTCTTGTTTTGTTGAGGGCAATTGCTGTGTTGTTGTATTATAGGTCTTACTGTCAATTTCAACATCCTGTTTTGAGAAGGCAATGATTGTCTCAATCTAAGTGATAATCTTCCTTGTGTTTCTTTCAGCTTGATGCAAGAACATGGATTTGAGAGTCATCCAGTCTTCAATATCATTATTGGCTTAATATTCTGCCAGCTCTGGTATTCTAGCATCCCAGAAGACTTGCGGTGGAAGGGTACTGACCAAATATGCTCCCCTTCCCATTCAGAAACATCAGATACACATTCACCATCACACTTGTCAAGATTCACCTGCAAAGTTGAGCATTCAAAGTGGCATGATGGAGTCTTGAGTGATGAGTCTTATACTTCCTTTCAATATAATTCTGAAACGTCTGTGATGAATGATAAGAAACATTCTGTGGTGGCTAACTATGACTTGCACAGAGAGGGGGTGCCAATGGAAGTTGGCATTAAGGAAGAAAATCTCCAACAAGACTTCCATACACAAGGCTTTTACACTAATTCTGCTGAAAATGAGTCCTCTGTTGACAATAATGCTGGCTACATTCCCAGTTTTGTCAATTTTTCTGCATTTAGTGAGTTCCAGATTCTGTTCTCTAATTTTTCTTTTACCTTTTATTATAATCAAATAAACATAATTTTGCTTCTATCAAGTGTGGACATTTGCTGCTGTAATCTCAAAAGATCTGTCAGCACAGATTATATGTCAACTATGAAAAACTCCTTAAACTAAGTGATGTAAGGACATGGCAAATAATTAGAAACCACAAAAAGAAAAATCCAAAACCAATTGAGAGGCTAGATCTGGAGGTTTGAACAATCTATCTTGTAAAAATGATTGTTCTGTCTTTTTTTTTTTTTTTTTTAATTTGGTCAATTTTTCATTTCTTGATCTTGAAAACCTGTCAAATGCTGTACAAAGCTATGAGCATGTGCATGCATACTTAAAATTCTTGTTTCTTTTGCCACAGAGAAATTGGACTCATGGATGTTGCCTATACGAATTGGGAATTGGAAGTTGGATCAGGCAATCCAGGACAACGAATATAAGAATGCAGTTAAGTATTTACGCTCAGCTGTCCACTCAAATCCTCCAAGGTTGGAAGCTTTACTTCCCTTGACACAGGTATTAATATTTTATATAAACATTAATTTTATAGTTGTCATAATGAAGTTTTAACTTTTTCTTTCCTTTCTTCTTTTGTAGATCTAATTTTTGATAAACTAGTATTTGATATTTTGAAATTTGGTTGCATATCTTTTTCGGCATTTACACATTTGCGCCAATAATTTCTGTGAAGAGAAGTTATATGCATAGGACCATGCTTTTCCTGTTTTCCCAAAAGAACCAGAATAATAGTTCTCCTCCCAGGGGGCAGAGTTTGGGGGCAATTTTCATAGTTTCTAATGATTTCAGACTACAATTTTGTACCATTACAGAATCCTACGGTCTCTTTCTATGGAAAGATTTTGGTTATACAATTTATTCGGAGGAGCATACACAATAGAAATACATACAACTAATTTTGCATAGTAAAAATGTTGTATTTATAGTAGACATGACTAACTTGATGCACTTTTCATTACAAGCTTTGCCGCATCCAGGACTTGTTTTAATACTTGAGATTGAGGATAGTTATGCTTAAAGATAAAACTGATAACTACTAAGTTTTTCAGTTTCTGTTTTGCAATTCTCCCAAGTGATATGATGCCATACCAGTCTGGCAGCCCATAATTCTCCCTCATTCCACCATTCCTTTACTTTTTGCCAAGTAATAGGGATAATGATCTGTAAATGATTCCTGTCCTTGGCAGGAGACTTGCTGTGCTTTTTTTTCTTCAGTAATTGCACATAACTGAATTGGCTATGCTTTTGAGATGGCAGGTGGATTAGGTCATAAACTCATATGCAGCAGCATGCTCAATGGTATAATCCGACGATTGCCTAACCATGCGAACCTAACTGAATCTAGGTTGAATGAACCTGATCCAGCATTTCATATCAAATATTATTCTCAAAATATTTTGAGTTTGTGGTCTATATGGCCGCCAATTTAACTTTATAGTCTAAAAGGAAAAAGCAGTTTCTGGCCATACCTGTACTATACATGCTCATATAAATTTCTTTGTTGATCTCCTGTGCCACTAGAGCATCCCTTATGATCTCAACATGGATCCATTATAAATCTTTGATCCATAAGTGATGGTTTGGTCTGCTTCTTAACATCCCTTATGCTGTTGACTGTTATTGTTCAGATGCAGTGTTGACTTGCAGATACTTTTTGTTCAAATTTGGACCTCATTTTGTCTTCATTAGACATCTGAGGGAACTTTTTTATTTTGTACCCCATACTTTTACCATTCACAAGTATTCATGGTTATTCCTTTTATGTGTTGCTAACATCCACAAGTATTCATCCACTTATAACTATCTCAAAATTTTCCCATCTAATGCCAGTTGTTGCTACTTGGATGCCGAGATAAAGAGGCCCTAAATGAACTTGAGGAGTTTTCTGCCAATTCTGATGCAGTACTTCCTAGAAGGTAATAACTTCTTTTGTTCATTATCATGTGTATAGTTGTATAGGAATGGTCATGGGTGGAAATGGAATATAAGAACATACTTCTTGGGTCCTATTTGTTTCTTTAGGAAATGGAATGGGGATGAGAACTCTGCTTCATCTAATGTTTGGTATGCCCTAGGTCTAAGGTCTTTGTTACTGTTCCATTATATTGTATGGCCTTTTTGGTCCATTTATGTTTGTACTTAACTAAGCAAATTCTCTTGTGTGAGTCATAGTTGACCTTGCACCAAGCTCAAAAATGTTAGTTCTTGTGGGGAAATGTGTCACCAATGGATGTTGCATTAAGCTAAAAGTGACACTTTTGATATGGTTTTCTTATTGATGGAGAAGGTAAATCTCAGATGGGATGGAAAAATATTAGCAGCAATCAAGAGCATACCATTGTAAAAGACACCAAAAATATAGAATAGTAAAGAAGAGAGGAAAAGTTTCATGTTTCTCTATGGTTAAGGTCTCCCCCTTGGTTACATTGTCTGCCTGGCTCATCCATTGATTTATAATTTTTTTTGCCAGGCCTTTGTCGTTTCATCAAAACAGTACACAGTTACATGCATTTGTTGAAAAGTAGTCTAGTTTAAAAATGGTTTAGATATTTAGTAAGTGTTTCAAATTCCAAGATATGTTAAATCTGCTCTTTCATCATAAAGGTTTTTTGTTTCTATAAAAGCATCCTCTTGGTTGTTTGGGAGAGTTTTGGTCTGTTCTTTCAGATGAGATAAGCTACTAATTCTGCAAGAAAATGGCTTTTAATGTTTGTTATATTATTTTTTATTCCAATGCCTGCTTAATTTTTTTCTGTTGGTACATTGTTGTTCAGTCCATTGTATGTTCTTCATCAATAATTCTTTTTTTTTTTTTTTTTTTTTTGACAAAGACATTAACAAATGTATTTTATGCAGATTGAGGGCTAACATTTTGGAGCGATTTGACCCTAACAATAGTCCTGTGCTCTCGACCTGTTTTGAGGACATCTTAAAGATTGATCCTACATGTAGGGAGTCATTGGCAAAGCTTATCAGCCTGCATCAAGATGGTATATTTTGCTGAAATTGACAAACTATGTCACATCAGATTTTTTTTTTTTTTTCTTTCATTCAGTTCTTTTCATGTTAGATCTTCAATTGTGTATCTTCCTTGTACGTAGTAAGATGGATTTTGAGACTATCTGCTTCAGTAACATTGCTCCTTTCTGAGTTGTGATGCGAGGATGCGTCTGTTTTCCTACCCATGGGACTGCTAATTAAGCTGCAGCAGGCCTTTTATTCACCTGAATTGTCTTAATATACAATTACTAATGAAACAAGTGTTCCAGTATTTTCTAGAATATATTTTGCTGTTTGAGATGGAGGTCCTACTTTGTTTGTAATTGAGTTGGCATTTTCAGCTAAGGATAAATTTTCTGGTCTTCCTGCCCAAATTTTTGTTAAACCAGTGGATGTGTGGATACTAATATGTTATTTCTTTTATGGTAATACTGTTTTAGTTTTCTCGCATTCCTTTTAGAAGATATGGCATCTGGGTATCCAAGTTTTAGGACGCTGGAAGTAATTTTCAGATGTATCTATCATGGGAATCCTTGTGCTGCTTTGAGAAACCTCACGTGTTTGCTGTTTCCTGGCAGCTCTCTGTATGTTCATGCCTGTGCATGTAGCTTGTGTCTGTGATGACTGATTTTTGTAAGTATCATGTTGACCTATTGTTTCTGTTCTGTTGTGATATGCTGCAGGGAATTACAGGCCGGAATCTCTATTGGAAATGGCAGCTTTGCATTTGGATGCGGTGTTTGCTGAATGCAATGTATGGAGAGAGTTTGCTTCATGCTTTCTTAAAGTACACCAATATGAAGAGGGTCGGTTGTCAGTATGTCTACATGCAAATGAAGGTGGGCAACTACCACGGTACTCTTCTGTCCGTTACAATAGCATCCCCAAGTCATTTACTCATGGAAAATTGAGAGGAGCTTGGGCTTTTCGCTGCAAATGGTGGCTGACACGTCACTTCAGCAGGAGCTTCCTTGCTTCAGAAATTGCCGCAGGTATGTAACTCCTTTCCACATATATAGGGTGTCTTGCTTTTGTAAATCAATGTTGGAACTTTCAACATGCCAGAATTACGGACAACGATCCTCTTCATGGTGCAAAATGGGCCCCTGAATCATTATGAGAACTGTAATATATATGTGTGTGTGTGCGTGTATAATCTGAACCCATCCTGACTCAGAAAGATGTTTTCCATTGGAATTGAGCTAGGGAACTTGAACCTCCCATCCCATAGGTATTGATTGCAGCTATACAATTGATATATTGAATTTGGTCTGGCATTTTATGTCACATAAATATGACTTAACTTCACCCTCTGGTTGTTTGTGTTTTTGGGGCTCAGACTTCCCATTGTAAGCGTGCATTTTGAGAAATTTAAAAGTCATCCAACCTTTTTAAGTATTCAATACAGCTTTTCTTGATAGGCTTGGAAATTTTCACCGTTATTTGCATCAGGTGATTTGGAGCTTTTAACCTACAAAGCAGCATGTGCTTCGCATATGTACGGGCAGGAGTGTGAATATGCGGTGGGGGTTTACAATTTTTTAGAGAAGGAAAATAGCATGGATTTGCTTGCATTCTTGCGACGGCATAGACAGAACTCTATTGGACTCTATCCATATCTTCTACAAAGAACTAGTTGATGTATTCTTTTTAATTTTCCCATTTTTTCCATGAAAATTTTGATCAGTTCCGTTTTCTCTCTTTTTTTTTTTCTGTTTTTTTTTTTTTTTTCAGTCTGTAATTAATAGTTAAAAGTTCACGATTAATAACCACCCAAAAAGAAACTAGTTTCTGAGATTGAAATGTAGAAGGAAATAAATTAAAAAGGATGAAAAACTAAAAGCAAAGGCTTGCTAGAGCAATAACCTACATAATCGACGTAGCTATGGTATCCTCCCTAATTAGATATTAACTACTAAATTAGCTTCACAAAATTCAATACCTTAAGCAATCATTTTTTAAGTAATTGATGATTAGTAAACATTACTCGTTGAATCAACCGGAACTACGCCAAGCGGTCCTTGAACCGTGCAATTGAGCCAATTTTAGCTACGGCGAGTGGCATGGGTAACCTACATAATTTACATGATTTATTACCGAAACTATTATATAATTTTATTTTTATCACTTAATTTTAATTTATTAAAATTAAATAACTCATTTTCAATAGTTACCCCAATTGTAACAGTTGGGGCATGTGATTTCGTCTGTCGTCATATAACCTTAAGTTAGGCCTTTTTGGGCATTGTCACGGAAGGCAATCCTTTCATTACATTATTACTATGATTACCAGCCAACAACCAGCACACCTACAGTTATTTTTATCTTATAACAAAAATATAATTTTTTTAGATTTAGCTCTCTAAAGTGATATAGCTTTCTAGATTTTTCAACGCGTAATCTTCTTAACTATCATGGTGTAATCCCCCCCCCCACCCCCACTTACTATCTGACTAAATTGTACAAATATTTTTTTAGGTTACATAAATAAATTTAGTCTAACCCTTTTTTTTTTCTTTCTCGTGTATTCGTGTAATATAAAAAAAAACAATAATAACATTTTTTTTTTCATCATATTACAGCAGTTGTCTCTATGCATGAGTTCAAATGTGAAACATATTTTAAGAGGAAAAATTAATAAAAAATAATTCAAAAAAAGCAGCAAAAAAAAAAAGGGAAGAAAAAAGAAAAGGGATGACAACAATAAGATAGGTTTCAATTGCTTTTATCTTTATATAAGGAAATACGTTAATTGTTATGTTTATAAAGTAAAATTAAAAATTAAAAATTATAATTTTTATTTAATTTGTTTTATAGAAAGAATATATTATTTGAACATAGTTTAACAAAGAAGGGTTGAATTGGCTACGGAAGAGTTTAATAAAATTGAAAGAACTGAAAGGCGAAGCCGGGAAAGAAGAGAGCAATTCTTGGTTTCAGTGACGTTTAATTATGACTCATTTACTTTCTCTTTTTATCATCACACTCACAGTGTAAGCAAGAGTACAAGAGAAGGCAGTGCTTGAAAGAGAAGAAACGAGGAGGAGGAGGAGGAGGAGGTCGTGATCCGAAAGTCCGGTGCACACCGCCATCATTATATATATGTGTGTGTGTGTGTGTGTGTGAAATTTGTTTTGATTTGTGTATTCTTTGGATAATTGGGAGTTGAGGGTGGAGAGGTGAAATGGCGGCGTACAGGGCGGAGGACGATTACGACTACCTGTTCAAGTTAGTGCTAATAGGGGACTCAGGAGTCGGGAAATCAAATCTGCTGGCAAGATTCACCCGTAACGAGTTCAGCTTGGAATCCAAGTCCACCATCGGCGTCGAGTTCGCCACCCGAAGCATCCGCGTCGATGATAAAGTCGTTAAGGCCCAGATTTGGGACACCGCCGGCCAAGAAAGGTCTCCTCCCCCTCTCCACTCTCTCTCTCTCTCTCTCTCTCTCTCTGTGCGTGTGTGTTCAAGCTGTGGGAGGGATTTGAGGATGATTCAGTTTCTGAATCGGATGAATTGGTTTGGGGGAGGGGGGAGGGTGTTGTGATTTAGGGTTTGGGTTTTCTGATCTGTTTGGCTTCTCAGAAAATTGGATGATGGAGATTAATTGAAGGTTGAGTTTTTATTTATTTATTTTCGGTTTGGGCCCGTTTGAGTTGGAGAGGTTGCTAGAGCTGCAGCGTTTTGGGTTGTATATTGTTGATGTGAAAAATGATGGTTTAAAAAAGAGAGAGAGAGAGTCGGAGTTGAAACCGCTGTTCGATGTGTCTATGGCTGAATTTGAGGAATCGATGTCAATCGAGTGGTTGAATATTAGCATGAATGTAGATGTTGTTTGTCATATTTTGGACTTGATGCTTGTTTCTTGGGATTCCTAATTTAAAATATTTGGGCTTGAGAGCCTACGAACAAGCTAGGGAAGATACTATGGTGGCAATGGGTGCCATCGTGATCGCAAGTAGATGATGAGCATGTTGCTCTTTTGATGATCTAGCCATCTAGGGGAAACTTCTAACTCACTTGCACTTGATTTAAGGGAAAATTTTTAATTAAGCAGTTTGAGCTATTTTACCCATATCCCAGTCATGCTAGAATGGCAAAACAGTTATTCTGGGTTTTCTCTCTGTTTCCTGCAATAGATGATAACAATTTGCTCTTGTTTATAACAAATTTGAGTAGTGGAGATGCTTGTGCTTTGGTACCATGGCAGTATTCTTTTGGTTTGAAATACATGTGGGTATTGTCAAATATTTCTGGCAACCAGTCCTTTAAATGAATCTTTCTGATCAAAAGCCTTCTTTAAATTAGATGGTAGTTGGATATGCTATGTTGTCCTTATTTCACTTTTCCTCATCCAATAATCTGTTTCTTCTTTTTGAAAAAGGAAACACTTGGTTGCCTGAATTTCTCTTATATGAGAGGGATATGGTACTAGAAAATTGATGGAGGTTGTTTTATATTGATTCTGTGAGACTTCAGTGTAAACTTACCCTATTTAAGTCTGTATTTTTTTCTTCCATCTCTGGGCTAAGGTTATCAATTGTGCCAACACTTTCCTTAATTAGTCAGTTCAGAAGAATGCATCTAATATGCCTCAACTTTGTTTTATTTGGCTGGGATATAGAGTCAATATTAATAGATTATAGCCTCAGTATCAGCCATTTGAGGCAAGAAGTTATTGGACTGCAATTGCTTATTAATTGACAATAATTCTGTGCATAAAAAATAGTTGTGACGATATTGCTTGGGATATTGTGTCACTGGTGTAGCTGTAGTTCATAAATGCAAGTAGACACATTGCAAGTAGTCCAGGGCCTTGCCTTGAAAAGCCCCAAATTAATTAAAAATTGGGCAAGTAGACACATTGCCTCTAAGATCCTCAAAATTAATTGAAGACATTTTGAAATTTATTCTACATGAACAAATATTTACATAGTGGTTCTGCCTCTCCTTTTCTGTGGAAGCCAGCTGGGGCTCAGCTTATCATCTGGCCAAATATCCAGTGAGCAAGCTCAAGTTGGTAGTTTGGTTTTTATGAGCTCAAGCCCCTTCATTGGTGTGATGAGCTGAGCTGAGCTTGGGCTCAAACAAACCAAAATGTTGGGCTTAAATTTTTATATTTGCCCCTATGTAGAGTTCAATTCTTTCTTCCTTCTTGTTCTTTCTTTGTTTCTTTTCTGCCCCAATAAGGAGAAAGATAAGTTGAGCTCATCTTTACCTAATGATGCTATTTAATCATAGGCTAGGACATACTGAGTTTTTCTTTCATCTCATTGTTAGTTGTCTGGTTTTCTGTGAGGTGGAAGCATAATGAACAATAGTGACAGTAAGTTGTTTCACTTTGTTAAATATTGATTGCATTGATTGTGAATGCATGACTTATGAACCTCAGAAATGATTGCTTCTTTGTTTATTTTGCCAAAGATACCGTGCAATCACAAGTGCATACTACCGAGGAGCTGTTGGTGCATTGCTTGTCTATGACGTCACTAGACATGTTACATTTGAGAATGTGGAGAGATGGTTGAAGGAGCTACGGGATCACACGGATGCTAATATTGTGATTATGCTTGTGGGTAACAAGGCAGATCTGCGACACTTGCGTGCTGTTTCCACTGAAGATGCCAAGGCATTTGCTGAGAGGGAGAACACATTCTTTATAGAAACATCTGCCCTTGAGGCTCTCAACGTTGCAAATGCTTTCACTGAAGTGCTAACAGAAATATATCATGTCATCAGCCGCAAAGCACTTGAAGTAGGAGATGATCCAGCAGCCTTGCCTAAAGGACAGACCATCAATGTCAAGGATGATGTTTCTGCAGTTAAGAAGGTTGGTTGCTGCTCTGCTTAAATTAAGGAGTGTTTGTTTAGGCAGAAAAATACTTTTGTTGTCTGCAAATATGAACTCGGGAGTAAAATTCTCATATGTACCCTCAGCTCAACCTTTCCACCATTACGATCATTCGTTGGGATGCCAAAACTTCTATGAGATCAATTTTTCAAAAGAACATGTCTGTTTTTTAGATATTTTGTCCCCACTTGACGCTAGCTCCTCGAAGGTTACGTGAGGCTTTTGGCACACCTCTTTATTGTTTTATTTGTTGGCCGTTGTATCTTTCAATTGTGTATCTGATTGAATCATCTGGTACAAGTTAATTAGCAGCATCTTGCCTTGCTGTCCGTTGTGAAACTTCCAATAATACTAGTCATATCTCGGAAGTATTACGACCAAAGCATTTATTCAATCATTTCATTTACCATGTGAAGCAGAGAGTTTCAGCATGGTTAAGAAATTGCTGAGATGAAGAGGCGGGACTGGGAGGGTTAGGGCTGTTAAAAACAAAGTGATAGCCTCTAGACATTGCTCTGAGTTTAGATTACATCCTGGAGATGAAGAAGCTAAAAGCATGCAAAAGAGGTTTCAGCTCCAGCTATAGCTGGCAATGGTGGCTTTAGTTGCAGTTTGGGTGGTTTTTGAATTATCCGTTAAAAAGTTGAGATGTGGAAGGTTCCATGAGATCTAGCCTGGAGCAAATTTATCAGGGTTTAAAGATTGGGTTCATAGTCATGTTGGTATATCAAAGTCAGTCTAAAGATTGTTACCATTCTGGGTCGAGTGGGCAAATTGTATAGATAAATGGCAGTCAAGTACCATGTGTACTTGCCTACAAGCATTGAAACTGAATGCTGCAATTTTCTCCTTTTATTGAAAAATTGTGTTTTTTTAGGGGAATTTTTTGGGGTTACTAAGTGGCTTTTTATATAGAGGCTACAAACGTGCCGATGTATTTGTTAAGGGAGGCTGGGTTTGATAAGATTTTTCTCGAATTCGTTGGTTCACCTATGTGAACAAAGCGAAGAATAATTTCAAGACTTGTTGAGCAAACAAAACCAAGTTTTAACAAAATGGATCATTAGATCTTATTCTATTCTCAGTCGTTAATATGTGAGATTTTTTTTTATATTATTTTTTGGGAATTGGATCTGCATCAACGATTAACTCACTGGCACTAGAGTTGTCATTCAAATTAGTGGAAGTGTTTAGCTTACAACCAAATTAAAGTACATTTGCTCTTTTTTTTTTCCCCCTTTAAAAGAATCAGAAATAAAAAATTAAAAATTCATATAACAATATAGAGTGGGCATATTACATTAGATCCTAATTGACATGTTTTGGCCATTGAAGAATTTAGTTTTAGATCAGTAAATAATTCTTATATATAAAGTCTAATCGTAATAAGAATCATAAAAAGAACTCACCTTTACATGGGGGTCTCAATCTTCAGCGATTGAAACGATACAAGCGAGTGTTTGAAAAATATGGCATGTGACAAAGTTAATACATGCAACTTAGATGTAAAATTCTTTTGAATTTTAAGTCACACGACCGGATTGAATGAGAGCTCGTGCCGAGTTTCATTACAGGTAGAAATTGAGAATTATGTAAAATAAATGTAACCTCAAGAGCCGCTCGACAAAATTAGAGTTCAAACTCACGAGTTTAATTCCGAGTGCTCCCAATACTTCAAAACAAAAAATATTAAAATTGTGTAATCACAATATAGATTTCGTACAAAATTCTATGTGGGAAAATATAAATGTTTTTCTTCAAAATAAAAAGCTCGTGGCATGTAACAGAAAATTCTTATTGGCAAAACTTTAACTATAATCCATTTCTTATTATTATTATTATTATTATTATTATTATTATTATTATTTTAAAGGGGTTTCTTGAAGACTAGAGTTCAAGCCCCAGATAACATGACTTGCAGTGTTTACAGAATCCAAACGCTTGAACTTATTATTATTATTCTTATTAGTATTATTATTAAAAATAAAAAAAGAAAACGGGTGACACAACTTATAATGACAGAGAAGAGACTGCGAACACAATCAGATTATTAGCACTGACTTATTTAGAGCCCAACGACAAATGGTTTTAAAGTTGAGCCTTGAAATCAAAAGACTCGGATCCGTTGCCACCAGGGATCAGCATTTGAATCCCAGGGGTCGGATTGCAGAAAATGAGAATGTTAATGGCATATTTAACCAAAAGTTCATAATACAATTGTGCATATGCATGTTGAGTAAGCCTGTACAGGTTTGATAAATACAGAGCCAACAAACAAATCATTTTTGGACAGGTTGGGCGTATATGTGCAAATAAATGTACAAAGTACATACCCAAAACATCCAACCATGCATGATAAACACCTTAGCAGAAAGAACATCTGGGCAGTTCTGTGAGTGATTGACCATCCATCTCTCTCACCACTTACCAATATTTATTTATCTAGTTTAATCATCTGGGTAAGATCAACACCACTTTTATGTATCATTCCTTTTCTGCAGACACGGCTTCGGATTTGCAGATGGGGCAGACATTTTTCAGGCGCAGCCACTTCTTCAAGCATTCTACATGGTACTCATGTCCGCAATCAAGGGTTCCAATCTTCTCTTTAGACTTGTAGTCATCCTGAAAAGTTCCAAGAGACCATAAGCAATGCCATATGGTGGCCGTGACTGGAACTTAGGCTTCTTAACTTAGTGAACAGTAACAGCACTCAGGCTACTAAACGCGAAAATTCCCAAAATGAATAAGTTGGCTCCTACGGTACCTGGCATATGATGCAAGAATCAGGTTCCTGATCCAAAGAAGCAGGCTCTTCAAGATTGATTAATGTTGGAAACGATAAATAAGTTCTTGTCTTTAGCTGACTGCTGATGGCCTCCTCTGACAACCCAGTACTAACATTGCCAATTCGCTCCCCTAGCGCAAGAAGCTCCTGCATTTGAAACTCACAAATTGCAGCATACACAAAAGGCTCTCCCACTTCTTAATATCAAAACCCAAACCAACTACATTTTGATGTTACACTAAAGACCCCATGTGCACATGTAATTGCATTCATCTACAATACCACACCATACATATAATACTAAAGATTACAGTAATGCAAGTATCCGACTTACCTCATAAGACATGTCCTCTATATCCAAGCGCATATCTCTGTGATGGTCAACATAATATTCAGGGAAGTCTAGTACTGCTACGCCCTTCACAAATCAGTTGGAAGATATTAGCTACTTGATAGAAAGAAGGTACACTTATATTAGCATTATGTTTGCCCCAGATGAGGATCCTTTTCGTAAATTCAATGCGAACACAAGAAAAACCACTTATAATGCCAGAAAAAAAAACAAAAAAAAAAAAAAGAAAGAGAGAAAGAAAAAGGGAAAAAAATTGCAGAAATCAAGTCTTACATCAGCTGGCATAACTCTCATTGAAGGAAAGTTGTGATGTCTGAGAGTTGTTTCTGTTGGGGCTCCCTCACGACGAGGCCTGTATATCCTAGGGCCAGTTGGTTGAGTAGATACTGGATGCCTAAACCCTGAATCTAGACCATCCCGAGAAGAATTTATAATGCTGTGTGACTGTGAAGCATAGCCTGTAGGAACTCTAGGTGAAGATGTCGATGCCTGAGGAAAAATGTTATTGTTATGGCCTCTAATTCCTTGAACTGGTGGTGGGGGCAAATGATAGTAATCATGGTGAGGGAGGTTGACAGTAGTAGGGTGCAAAAAACTTGGGTTATTCCTGTTACTACCCAGCTCATGATACAGCTGTGAACCCAAGTTCCCTGTATCCATAGAAACTCCATTGGCATTATTTCCTACAACAGAATGAACAAAAGTAGAGAGTTCATATAACTTGTCCTAATAAGATGTAAAAGGTATATTTAGGGCAATATGAATCTTGGGACAATGAGCATTTAAAAAGCATTCAGAGAGGGAGGGAAAAAAAAGTAAGAATCCAAAGGACAAGCAAATTACCATGTATATAAGGATTGGAAGGGCTCTGAGTCCACACTGAGGGACCTGCATCAGTAGAGCCATTGCTAAACTGTTGATCCACCCAAAGAGAGCCAGTTTGCTGAAAGGGCTGGCCCATATAGCTGCCTTGAATAAAATGGTTTTGACTATATGCTGGAACAGGATCAAGACCAATAGTTCCTAATCCGTTCCTCATACTCCTATGAGGTCCAATTTCCCTCGTTGATGGTGAACCATTCCCCCTGTACTGTGGCAAAGGGAAAGTTGCAGAATCCACTAGAGCAACCCCATCAGAATGCCTTGTATTCAAAGGAGCAACTGAAGAGTTGGCGTTTGAAAAGGCATTGTAATGCTGGAAATTCCCTGGGCAACCATCAGCATTCTTTCTCTTGTATGTGCCCCTGGCATTCTCCATCAAGTTGCCATTTGCTCTATTTTCATCAGCAGAAACTCCAAAAACTCCATAATTGCAAGAAGATGGTAACCGATCACAGGACTGGTGACTTAAAGGAATGCCAGAAGACGGGGCCAAGAAAGGTACACAGAAGTTGGGTGCACTAGCAATACCTAAATCAATGCTTGGCACATGATGATGAGGATGACACTGAACACCATGGTATTGTGGCATTCCATAGAAAATAGCACCATCATAATGTTCTGGTTGATGGTGAGTATCATGATTGGTTATATTCCCCAAAGTTGTTACCGTTGTCTGGATATCAGGTTGTGGGAAATTGGTTAAGCCCCCCATAAAAATGCAAGGCTCAGGTTGTAAATAACCTCGCCCATGCTGACCCAGCTCCAAATCCATCATCTGACTAGTACATGACAGGTTTCTTTGTCCCATTGCTCAAGTTATCCCTGCCAAACAAAGATATTCAGTAAAATAAGTAAGAACTGCTAACTGAGGAAAGACTATGACTGTGCACCAATAAGAAAAAAGGTAAAATGAAAAATCCATTGATCACAAATACCACATGAGCAGGTAGGGCATCAGAGATTCACACACAGAGGTCCTGATACACAGGTAATTTGTGGGGCACAGGGTGTAAATAGAGTTGAAGAAGCGAGCATTAACAAGTAGTTGTCATCCCACCAAAGCACAAATGAACATAAAGGACTGCACTTCAGCTTACAAAGCACCTCCTCCAAAGGACAGGAATCCAGGTCTAAAAACAATATATTTTAGTGAAGCCTCTGGAAGTACGAATAACATGCCAAGGGGTCTGCATTATACTTCCATGTAAAAAAGGCCCAATCATTTAAAGTTCTGAAGGGTATGAGCTTCAAACCTAACACTGGTTTCTGGAATGCACATTATTGTTGACAGTTTACGTGTCAAAAGCTATAAGTCTTCCAACTGAATCACAATTCCTTGTACATTTGATTTTCGATAATAAGAGATCCATGGATATTTTCTGAATCCTAACTCATTTTAATAGTTTGTTTTTCATTGCAAAACCAGCCCCATGAAGCCAAGGGACCATAATTAATGTGGTAGCAAATTCACCCAGTCAACCAGAAAATATTGTGTCAAATTTCAATCAAGATTCAGCCTTATTTTTATTCCCAACAACCTCTATGCAAAACTTAAAACTGTAATGTGATTTTAAACCAATGGTTCCCATGTAGGACAAAGACCTTTGATGGGTACTAGGTCATGTAGACCATTCAACATAACGAAAGAGCACCTATAGAAGTTCCCAAACCTTAATTTTCTCCTCTTTGAAGCATCTCAAGTTTACTCCTGTATCTAGACCATTGCGCCGTAAAACATCCACCCAAAAGTTGTGGAGATAGTATTTTCACTATCCCACATGAATATGGTACTTTATTCAACCTCTCCCAATTGTCCACTATCATGATGCAATTGAAAGAGATAAGAAGTAACCAAAAGTCTTTAACTTGTATAGCACATAAAAATAATGATGCAGCAATTATAAGCCATTGTTATGAAAAGAGAAAAACTATGTTCAGCAAAGCCTGAAAACAAAGTCAGCGGGGAAAGGGGAAGTGCATAGAAACAAGAAAAAAAAAGGCAAAAGAAATATGTCCAGCATCCCACTTCTATTCAACTTGTCAACCAGCAAGAGATGCTAACCATAAAGCAAGATCTGTCCGGTCACATATTCAGCCACAAGTTGGATTATACAATTATCCAAAATTCTAAATAATAAACATATTTAACTAGTATTCTAACACATTCTGATGCTATCACAGCTAAGCATCTTCATTCACCAATAAATTTAACATCTATACCAGCTGAAATAAACATAAATACCGAACTCCTTTATTTACTAAGAGAATCAAATGCTGTCCCGTGTAAAACATATACACTCCCATTTTGCAAGACTTGCAATAGGTACTCTTTAAATTCTTCACATAGTCCAATTATGTTACAATGAAATCACAGAAATTGTCTCCAATGTTTCAGACTAATTAATATATAAGAACAGAAGAGAGGCTTCCAAGCGATTTTAGAGTATTGACCACCATTACAACTCAATTACTCTTTCTCAAGCTAAACTCATATGCTAGAGACTACCTAATAAAGCAGTAAATGACAAAGATTCATATAGTTATACTTCTAAATACACACAAACATTACAAATTTGTCATCAAAAAGATGCTTTGGCAGGCCAGGTACATGTAATCTACCGGGTTTCGCTTACAAATGCTTGTCTCTCACTTCCATACCATCCACCACCACCAGCAGTTAGACATTGCCCATTTTGATGATACATGAACCAAAAATAACCTACTGCAACAATGGATAACATGGGCAACCTAAAAAACTATCTGTTACAAATCAAGTGTCAATCTTGCACCCAACAAAAATTGTTCACTTCTAAACGTTCATAAAGATCCTAAACATGCATTCCAAAATTACCCATTAAGTCCTTTTACAAAAACAATTAAAAAAATTTGAAGGAAACAAAAATTTTGAGAAAAAGATTGAACCTTTAACTTGATATACCAGCACCATTTACAGACCAATTAAAAAAATTCTCAGAAACCCCCCCCCCAAAAAAATACCCCATAAAATGATATATAAGATGAGAACCCAAAACACCCATTATGCTTTTTTTTTCTTTTTGTGGTTAAAAAGCTTCAAAATTCCAGTATGGCCGCAAAGAGAGAGAAAGAGAGGATAATGGTACCTTGCGGACATGAAAATGTCCAGAGCTTCCACCGGGATAATTACAATATAACACCTGAAAAAAAAAAAAAAAGACAAATGATTTATAATCCACAAAACATAAGTCAAAACAAAAGAAAAAAGAAAAAGAAGAAGAAAAAAAAGAACATAGACAGTCAACCTGATTGAAGATGAAGATGAGGATGATGATCTCAGAGGATCTTCAAAGAAAAACAAAAATTGCACAAAATCAAGAGAGAGACGGATGAGAGAGAAGGGGGACCCTTTTGGGCTTTTGGGACTATTGCTCTTAAACATTTATTGTGGGGCTTGCCTAGCCACGGCTTCTTATTGCGAATAATTAAAATATATTTTACTTGGCAATTATTTCGAAAATATATTATATTAATTAAAAAATATTTGTTAAAAAAATATATTATACAGTTATTAAAGGCCTTGATTGATTGCTATAGTTATATTATATAAGCACAAAAATTAAATATAAGTTCACATAATTCAATTTTAGTCACAATTAATTTATTATTTTTTAAAAAATATATTAACTTTAATTAATTATTAAAATATAATAATATAAATTTACGCTTAATTCTCTTATTTCTTATTTTTGTTATTGTTATTCTTTATTCTTTATTATATATATGCACAGAAGGGAAAAGGGACCCGTTTCTTTTGTTTTTAAAGAAAAAAAAAAAGCCTCTTTTTTGAATTATAACCGTTGATCGCGTAGAGAGATTCTTTTTAATGATTGTTATTGGAAATTTTCATCACTAATTTTGGATATTAACTCAAATGGTCTTTTGTGCACATAAAATTGTCAGGAAATTCGAGTTTTCTTTGCATTCCTCTTTATGTCTGTGTCCTGTTTTTACCGTCAGATTTACAGTGTCTTTAGGACAGACACCACGGTTAAAATTACTAGTTTTATACATTTTAGATGGTCCCCCCCCCCCAAAAAAAAAAACAAAAAAAGAACAATGCATTTGTTATTTAGAAAAAAAAAAAGAGAGAGAAAGGAAAATCTAAGTGGTGCAAATAAGGAATAAAGTTTCACTTTTTTTTTTTTTTTGTCCGTCAATATCAAAATTTAATGTCTAATTATTGAAATTAAAAATTTAGCTGCTTTACTATCAGATGATACAGCCAGTGATCCAAGTCCCCAATTTCTTGATGCAACCGATCGATGGTTGAATTTAGCTTGGAATGATTAGATTTTCATATTCTCTTTTAAGGATAATCTCCGGTTTCCACATTCCCGGTGTAAAATACAATCTTAAAATATGGTCTTAATGCCTTTTTTTTTTTTTTTCAATCATTATACGAGATTTCTGTCCCTATCATTATATTATTTTCGTGATCATTTTCTCGAAGTGAGAGATGTTTGAATTTTCCAATATTCCTATTTACATGGTGTTAAAATTAATAAAGAATATACTTATATTGATTCCAATAATCGTTAAAGGTTTTGTTTTCATAAACATAACTGTACATTCTGATTTTTTTTATTTAAAATTCTTTTGAAACGGATGAATAGCATGCTTGAAAATGGTTTTGTGGGCATGGATGCAAAGTGCAATGCAGCAGCCTTGGCATTCTTGGCATGAAAAATGCAATTGCAAAGGAGAAGAGATAAAGTGGGAAGTTCTCTTTTTCGTTCTTTCTTTATTTTGATTTTCTTTAGAATTTAATTTTTAATATTAGAAACTAAAATCAAATAAAAAATTCAAATTATAATTATAATTAATTAATTAATTATAAAATTAATTTAATTATTTAAAATTTTAATTCGATTTAATTTAATTTTATTAATTAATTCAAATTTTTAATATTTTTAATTTTAAAAAAAATAAATTACATTATAATTTTATATTATATTTTAACACTCAAATTAAGATTTGGATTGAACACACAATTCCTGATATATTTTCAACGTCACAGCATGATTTTAGTAAAATGTAAATCCCAATAGACTAATTAATTCTATTTAATTCTTAAAACAAAAAAATATTTTTCTCATTTATAATAAATCCAAAGATTTTTTTTTTTTTTTTGTTTTTTCGCAAGTCATTCTCTAACACATATTTTAGCGAACACCGTATCACTTATTACTTTTGAGTGTCTGCTAATTCAAAACCCCTTTAGTAATTCAAAACCTTTTTTGTCATCCAAAACCCTTCGCAAATCCCCCACCCCCACCCCCCGGTGTGCTTTGAAATTCATCGAAAGTCAAAGTGCTCTAGATCACATGCCGTTGTTGAAATATTGCCATCAAAGCCCAAATAATAGAGGGTACTTGCAATACGATAATTTTTTTGGTACACCCTTGTATGATGTTATTAGATAATAATAATAATAATAAAAAAAAAGGCCATGAGAATATGCTAGTGTTAGATGCACGTTGACTTCCTTGGGTCCCATCCATGCAGTTGTTTAAGATATTAGAGCACCGAGATTAGTGTGGGTGATTTGGGGGCATGCTATGCGGTGCCAAAACGGCATTTCAGCAGTCAATGTTGGTTGAGCACTCACAAATTATGGGGAAAAAAGAAAAGAAAAGAAAAGAAAATCTACTTGGCATTTTGATCTCACCCACATCTTTTCCTTGTCCGTATCGTAAAATCTTACTAATTAATGGCTGAAATTGAGTGATTCGAAACCATTCAATTCATCCTCTATGAAAACTCAGCTACATGGCATTTTTGCATATTAAAATTCTATTTTCATACAAATACAATGTTATTGTGAAAACACTGTAAGCCGCCAACTACTAAGTTAATATAAAAGATTACAAAGCAATGGAATCTTAAGCGCGGGCATGCCTGGGTGTACAGAATAATTAAACAAGATAATATACAATATTAAATTCTTTTATCCATTATCAATGTTAATTATTAATAATAATTAACTAGTTAAATAAGATTTTATTTAGCTTTTTTTTTTTTTTTTTGTAAATTGTACTACCTGACTGAATATTAGTATTTAAAATTCATTTTAATTTAAATTGTTATAACTATTTTTTTAGTTATTAAAATATTAAAATTTAAAATAAATATTTAAATATTTT
>CM034053.1:1071274-1134972 GCA_019804595.1 Bruguiera parviflora
CGTTGTACGATCTCGCATACTGGGTACCTGCTTTGGGCCGAGAATTATGCTTCAAGTCTATTTCGTACTCAGTGGTATGCGCAGCTGTGTCGGCTCTTTTGTCGGTGCCCTCCAAGAAGATAGACAGAAGCATGACCTTGGAAGAAATTATGGAGACCCCTCCTGGTTATCCTTCTACCAAAGTTGTACTGAGGCCAGATGCGGCTGCACAAGTAAGAGCAATGGCAGGAGAGGCGTTTGAGGCCAGTGGGATGCCGTTTTTTGAGAGATTAATTGCAATCCATGAGGAAGGCGATGCCATTGCCAGGAGAACTTTCCAGGAGATTGAGAGTCAATTCTGTGATTACGTTGCGCAGTAGTATGCAAAGCCGGTGCTGTTAACAGGACCTGTCTTGCCTGAAACCCCACCATCACAGCTAGAGGAGAAGTGGGACAAGTGACTAAGCAAATTCCAGGCTGGTTCTGTGGTGTACTGTGCGTTTGGGAGCCAGATTATTGCAGGACCAATTTCAGGAACTGCTTCTAGGATTTGAGTTATGTGGACTACCATTTTTGTTGGCTTTGGCACCGCCACATGGTTGCTCAAGTGTTGAAGAGGCATTCCCAGAGGGATTTGAAGAGAGGATTCAAGGAAGAGGGTGGGTAAATGGTGGCTGGGTTCCACAAGTAGAGTTGTTGAAGCACCCGTCTGTTGGGTGCTTTGTAAGCCATTGTGGGTATGGTTCCATGTGGGAGTCTTTGCTGAGTGACTGCCAAATAGTGCTGGTACCACATCTGTTGGACCAAATTGTAGGTACAATGCTAATGGTGGAAGAGCTCGGGGTTGCTGTGGAGGCAAAAAGGGAAGAAAGCGGTCTAGTTTCAAGAAATAATTTAAGCATAGCCATCAAATTTGTGATGGATAAAGAAAGTGAATTTGCTGTTAAGGTGAATGCTAATCATGCTAAGTGGAGGAATATTGTTTCCCGCAAGGAAATGCAAGATCTCTACGTTGACAATTTTATAAAGGACCTCCTCCAAGGGTTAATAATATCATAAAGTGCTTCTTTCTTTTTTTGGGTGTGTGTGCTAATTAATGTAATAAAGTTCGTGGCTGGACATATATTGTCTAGCAACCTGGCGTTGGGGGCCTTTATATCACGGATTTATGTGGAGTTGTGGAAGGGAAGCTCGTTGATTATAATTTGCATAAGTATTTCAGGTTTGCAAGATAGATATTTTGTAAAATTAGCGTACTCATCATATACACCTAATTGGCAGCCTAAAATCATCACCAGCATTTTCCCAACGTATGGATAGATTAGAAAATTCCCAAGGCAAAGTTGCTATTCCAGTTGTGAATTCAACCACCAGGCCCAAAAGATGAATCTATTGGCACATTTAATGGCTCTTATGGGATATTAAGTCTCACTACATGGACAGAAAAACAGTGGAGTACCCAGAATGAGGCAACATTCGTTTTCACCTCTTAAAAAATATTTTTTTCTTTTTTTTTAATTTTAAATTTTTTACTTAAAAATACTTAGTAGTTTGTGTAATAAATTTAATATAATATATAAATGGTCTAAAATTTATTTTTTAATATATTATAAATATTATTATATTTGTTAAAAAATTTTAATTTAAAAATTTTAAAATTTGAAAATTTTGGGATGTAAGTCCTACATGCTACTTCACCTAACTCTCTTTTTATCATTTTTTGTTTTGTTTGCAGATGTTTTACATCCGATGTAATACAAAAAATTTGTTAATGTTAATTATAAATGTCAATATATAGATATTTTTTTAGTCACACCACATAAATAATAAAATATAAATAAAAATGAGTCACAATAAAATAATATTTGACACTTGCATTTTAAAAAGTTATTATTATTTTATTTAAAATTTAAAAAATTTATATTAAAAAATATAATAATAATAATAATAAAATATATATTTAAACTTAAATAATATACAATAAATTTGAAATTCACTTTTTTGATAGGTCATTACGCATACCGTCACGTTTGTTTCATATTTTATACACAGACACGAGCACGGTAACAATGTTGCTTGAGAAAGATGATAATCAGATGCTTGATGTTCCTGAGAATGCCATTGGTACGGGCACCAAAATTGAGTTGCAGCCAGCTTCTAATGCCAGTCCTGCACCGGCTGCTAATGAATCCAGCTTATGCTTCAGTAGGGCCAGTACTCCACTCCTTCGACCCTCAGCTTATGTTTCAGTTCCTCACCAGCAACATTGAATGCTTTCGCGGAACATGTTCCTAGATCATCTTCCATGCCAGCTGGAACAGACTGAAGTAGCATACACATTCTCCACCAAAAGGATTTATGTGAATCCAGTCTAGGACTTCTAGGGACCCTGTAGGGGTACAATACAAAGAAGCAGAGAGTGCTAGAACTAGCTTATGATTAAAATTCCCTTTTCCTGTACCAATTCCATGACCCAACGGGGGAATCCTGAGTTCACTGCATACTCACAGACTTCCAGTAGCATAAAGAAGAGGAAACGGGGAAATCAATACATAAGCCTTTTCTTTTTCCTTCCTTTTTTCCTCCCTGTTGTTGATAATTTAGACAAGTTCGTACTGGTTGACAAGTCCATTGCCTCTCTATTCAACATCAGCCTGAGAGTTGCACTAAAGCTATTATATTTGATCACTTGTTTCCTGGGCCATTCTAAGATCTTGCTAAAGACCGGAGTGAGCCATCATCAATGACATCCAAAAGCTGAATCTTTCAATGCACGGTCGGTCTGGTTTAGACGAAGTCAATCCAATTGCTTTCTCGACAGGTTAATAATCCCTTGAGCCTGGACAGGGTAGGACGAGCAAAATAGCTGTTATGCTTTGTATTTCGTCTACGCAGGATGATAAAACAAGACATTTATCTTCTGATTAGCTCGCGTCTTTTTCCTCTGCAGATAGGCGTCGCGGGAGCTTGTGCCTTCCTCTAGCTATGCCACATTAGCTCGTTATATTTTTAATTTTAATTGGATTAGTGGGCTCCGGGCTTGTACTCGAGGAGGCTCAATTGGCCCAATTGAAAAAAAATTGCATGCATGCATGCATGCTTCCTTCTTAACCATCGCAAAAAGTTCCGAGGAAATTAAACTATTATTTTTTTGAAAGTCTTACTATATACACGTGTGCGTGCGTGTGCGATGTATAAAATAAGCAAAAAATTTTAAATTTATTCATATATTACCTCTTGTCTTCAGTCACGTTGCGTAATAAGGCAACCCTATAGCCTACAACAATTAAAATTAAATTTACGATCTATTAAAATTTTTTTAATAAATTAAAAAAATAAATATTTTAAAAATAAAAAAGTAGTAATAATTTTCTTATTTCTATTGTAACAAAATCTACTTTGATTAGTTTTACTCGTGGTCTTAGATCAATGCTCTTAAGTTTTGCACAATTTTTAATAAAAATTCATTAAATTATTTTAAATTATAAAAAAAAATATTAATATTAAAAATAATAATAACATTATTAATTTATATTATTCTCTCCTTCCAGTAAATATTTTTCTAAGCACAACGTGTCGGCAAAAGAAACACACTTACTCTCCTAAAAGACCCTTTCTAGATAAATTGAAGCACCCAATGTGGAAGTTACGAATTTTTTTAATCACTAGATGTTAAACAAAAATATTAAACAAATGCGTGTCTACCAACGCGGATACGCGGGTCAAACGAGAACTTGCAAAGAAAAATGGAGCGTTGCGCTGCCATCCTTGGGAGACTACATTGCTTTTCTAAGTCTATTGAGAGAGACTTTTCTAAGTCTAGTGAGAGATTGTAAATTAAAAAATTTATCAATTTATAAATTATATAATTTTACGAGTAATTATTTTTTATTTTATTAATTTATATTATTTTATCTAATGATAATTTAAATTTAAAATTTTATATTATTAATATAATTATAAAATTATTAATAATAACAAATATATATATATATATATATATATTTATTTAACTCTTAAATATTATATTAATCAAAATTTAATTTTATTTATAAATTCTTAATATTAATATTAATATTTTTAAATAATTAAAAAAATACATGAAATAAATACATACATGAATATAAGATTAAAAAAATATGTATATTCAATAAAATTAAATTTATGTTTAATTAAATATTTAATTTATGAATTTTAAATAAAACAATTAATTTTTATATTTCAAAAAGAGATATTATAATAAAAATTTAAATTTAAATTAATAAAAAAATGTATTAAATTATGATTAAATTCTGATGTCAAGTGGATGGACGTGCGAGTATTACGTTAATAGTTTTCAATTCTTAATAATCAACCGTAGAAGTCGTCCAGAGTCCAAACAAGAGCGTGTGAGATATTCCCAGGGGAGGGGAGGCCCCGGACAAATGGACTCGATGACCTGCGTGAAAGTGACGTTCGGCAACGGAGGGAGCAGACCGCAAATGTTCTCTCAAACCCTCGTCCTCGGGAGACTGCATCGCCCCCCCCGCTCAGTCTATCGAGAGACTTTTTACAAGTCTACTGAGAGATTCGTAACCACAGCAACTTATTAAGTTATAAATTATATACGTAGATGAGTAATTATTTTTTTTGTTTTATTAATTTAAATTTATTTTGCCTGATAATTTAAATTTAAAATTTTATATTATTAATATAATTAAAATTTTTAATAATAAAAAATTATATGTATATTTATCTAATTCATTTATTCATTAAAATGTTACATTGATTATATTTTAACTTTTAATTTTACTCACAAATTTTTTGTATTAATTTTAATTTTTTTATATTAAATAAATTAAAAAATATAATAAAAAAATGAGCACATGCATAAATATTAGATTAAAAAAATATTAAATAAAATTAAATTTACATTTAATTAAATATTTGATTGATTTACTTTATACAAAATGATTATTATTTTATTTTTTTAATGAAAAAAAATATATAATTGATCTTAAACTTTATAAATTCTTATCATTAAATTGTTTATTTTTTACATTTTTATTTAAATCAATAATAATTTTCATTCAATTAATTTATACTTTTTAATAATTTTGATTATTTTTTATTTAAAAAAATCGATTTAAATAAATTTTAAAAATATAAAATTAAAATAAAAAATAAAATTGTTTAAAATCTAATTGAAAAAATTTATAAAATTTAGAAACAGTTTTTCATATAAAACGCCCATTCTTTGTATCTCTGTGCCTGGACTGATTTTTTTTTTTTTTTTTATGTTACATTGCTGTTGCAGTCGTTAGAGTTGGAGTCTAATATTGCGTGGTTCAAGGAAAAAAAAGACAAAAAAATGTAGATGGGGCTTTTGGTCAAGCATTAAAATGTGAGAGACACCTCTAACAACTGATATTTAGCAACGTGAAGCATTGAGGTCAAGACACACGCGTCCTGCTAAATACTGCTATCACGCGTCCTGCCAAATACTGGTACCTATAAAGCCTCTGCAATTGTCTCTCTTGTTTGTCTAAAACTTGCTCACAAAGGTTCCATACGAGGCATTGTTATATGGCTTCCTCATTCTACGATCGGTTATCCTACCTCCACTGGTTTTCCCTAATACTAACGCTTTTTCCGGTAACCTTTACAGCACCCGTCGGGACTCTCTGCCGCAATGATGAGAGACACGCCCTGTGGCAGCTCAAGCAAAGCTTTTCCATCGCAGAGGGCTCTTCCTATGATCCTTCAGCATACCCAAAGGTTGCATCTTGGGGCCTCGTGCATCGTGGAGAACGCGCTTCAACTTCAACTAATTGTTGCTCGTGGGATGGTGTGGAGTGTGACAGAGAGACGGGCCATGTCATAGGACTTGACCTCAGTAGCAGTTGTCTCCGAGGTTCCATAAACTCCAGCAGCACACTTTTCCATCTGCTTCACCTTCAAAAGCTTAATCTAGGTGACAACAACTTCAGTTACTCTCAAATCCCCTCCCAGCTTAGACTTCTCACCGGCCTAACGCATCTCAATCTTTCCGGTTCCTTTTTCTCTGGCAAGATTCCATTGGAATTGGCAGAGTTGTCCAACTTGACTTCTCTTGATCTGGGTAAGAATTATGATCCAACGACAGAAACTGAATTCCTGGAACTCCATCCTTCTGATCTAATAAGTTTGGCTCGAAATTTAACTAGGCTTCAGATTCTTGTTCTCAGTCACCTGAACCTGTCATCTACTCTGCCCAACATCTGGGCAAATTTATCTTCATTGACAATTCTGGATCTCGCGTTCTGCAACCTCTGGGGTCCGCTCCCAACTTCACTAGGTGACCTAACTCAGCTTACCTATTTAGACCTTAGAGGGAATAGTTTTTCATGCCAGATTCCTTCTTCGTTTGGTAAGTTAAAGAAGCTTACATATTTGTCTATTTATCAAAATAATTTAACTGGTGAACTACCTTCTCTTATGAATCTAACACAACTTAGTAAGCTGTATCTTTCCTCTAATCAATTAACTGGTCAAATCCCATTGTGGCTTTCAAACCTCTCGCAAGTAGCTTTCATAAATCTTGGACGCAACCTGTTCCACGGTACAATTCCGGGGTCTATTATTTCTAGCCTTGTCAATCTAGAATATCTTGATTTGCGGTATAATCACTTGACGGGTGCTGTGAGTTTCGATATATTCCTCGGCCTCAAACACTTGAGATATCTCCACGTGACTGGTAACCGTCTTTCTTTGGTGAGTACTGTTGGTAGCAGAAATGCAACCTCTCGAAAGTTTACCCACTTGGGCTTGGGTAATTGTCATTTCCACGAGTTCCCAGATTTCCTTTGGCATCAAGATAGATTGAGCTTGTTGAGTCTTTATGGAAACAATATTCAAGGCCAGATACCAAAATGGATAGGGGATGCATTGGGTAAAACACTGATTATCCTGGTTCTTGCTCACAACTATTTGACCGGCTTTGAGCAACCTTCTATGCTTTCCTCCTTCAGTTGCCTAAAATTTGTAGAATTGGAAGGTAACAAGATTCAAGGGCCACTACCAATTCCACCACCTTCCATCATGGAGTATATTGTTTTTGATAACCTTCTAAGAGGAGAAATTCCCCCTTCGTTTTGTGGTTTGTCCAATCTCGTGTTACTTGATTTGTCATCTAACAACTTAAGTGGCATGATTCCGAGCTGTTTGGGAAATATTACTGATTCTTTACTCGTGTTGAATCTCGAAAACAACGGCTTCATTGGCAGCATTCCCGAAACGCTCGCCAGTGGAAGTACCTTGAGAATGATTGACCTAAGTCATAACAGATTGGAGGGTGGGCTGCCCAGGTCATTAGCTAATTGCACAAAGCTTCATAGTCTTGATGTCAGTGAAAATGAAATCAGTGATACCTTCCCCTTTTGGTTGGGAACTCTTCCGGAGTTGCAGCTCCTCGATCTACGGTCCAATCGGTTGTTTGGCTCAGTAGAAAGCCGCACAAAATTTTCTGGATTTCTGAGGTTGCAAATACTCGATCTGTCCTGCAACAATTTTACGGGCCTCTTACCCGTCAGGCTCCTCGAGAAATTAAGCAGAATGAAATCTTTCCGCTTCGGCCAGTTGATGTATATGCAATCAAGCCTGTCTCTGGAACAGCAGGATGGTCTCATTATCCAAGACTATACATACCGATTAATATTGGCAAACAAGGGCAGGTACTTGAAATATTTGAAAATACCATATGACATGGCAGCCATTGACCTCTCAAGCAACGGATTCCAGGGGCACATTCCCCCTGTGATCGGGACGTTAAAGATGATTAAGGCTCTCAACTTGTCAAACAATGATCTATCTGGTAGCATCCCGCCAAACCTTGGGGACTTGACGAAGCTCGAATCATTGGACCTTTCCCACAACATGCTGTCAGGTGAGATTCCCGTGCAGCTGCTGCGGCTAACTTTTCTTGAATATTTCGATGTGTCGCATAATCAACTGGAGGGTCCCATACCGCAAGGGAACCAATGGAATACATTTGAGGATGGCTCGTACGCTGGGAACTCTGGACTGTGCGGGGGTCCTGTGAGCAGAAAATGTGGGGATCCGGAGGCCTCATTTCCTCAACAACACCCCAAGTCTGTGAAAGATCATGATGGCAAACATTTCGCAGTGGATGTTGGTCTAATGATGGTCTTGATGGGCTATGGAAGTGGTCTTGTTGTAGGCATAATCATGGGGCACAGATTCACCACTCGGAAAGGTGGATGGTTCCTCAAGAAGTTTGGAAGCAGGCAAAGGACAGAAAGGAGAAGAAGGTAGGGGAACTCCAATG
This sequence comes from Bruguiera parviflora, assembly GCA_019804595.1. Taxonomy (NCBI): domain Eukaryota; kingdom Viridiplantae; phylum Streptophyta; class Magnoliopsida; order Malpighiales; family Rhizophoraceae; genus Bruguiera; species Bruguiera parviflora. The sequence continues at coordinate 1,079,559 of CM034053.1, forward strand.
AGGGGACGGAGAAATATATCATTTGGCGTGGCTTTGTGTACTAAAATTTTGTCCCAAAATTGCTTAACAGTCTAGCTTAATATAAGAGATGATGGCATTAGCTTTACAATGTAATGGAACACAGCTTTTTCTAGTGTAATAAAGGACTGGAAGTAGCGGGCTTAATTGTGGCCTCTAGTAACAAAAATTTTTAATTCTTAATATAAGAATATAAAATTATTTTATATTTTTATTAAGAAAAATTATGTATTATTAAAAAAATTAAAAAAGTAAATTTTTTATTAATATTTGATCATAGAATATTATAATATAATGGTTAAAAAAAATCTTTCGTTATTTTATTAAAAATTCTAATTTTCAAATTTTAAGAAAAATATTTAATAAATTTAAATATATATTAATAAAAAATTTGTTCATCCTCAGTGCTCGAGTGACAAAAAGTTCCCGCTGATAAACGGTGCACGAGCACAATCAGCGCGTGGTGGTGGAGCCACAGAGTGTCATTCGGGTCAAAAATTTTAAGATGTCTAGGTAAAGTCTAAAAATTTGAATTGAAAAGAACATAAAGGTGCAAGATAATATATCATAAGTTTCTAAATTGGACGTCACTTATATCAAACATGTTAGGGAAAAAAAATTGTGCCGTACTTAATTTTTCTTTTTACAATTAAGTTCTAAATTTTTTTTCAAATTTTTATATGTGTTTCAGAAATTTAAATTTCCGAGTCCTTTTGTGGACTTCTGGTGGAAAGGTGAGGGAAACAACAATCATAGGGAAAAAGAAAAAAAACAGAAAGATTGATAATTTCCATCATTTTCTTGTCACCCAAACACGAAGTTTCCTTCTTTTCTTATCATCAGCGAGAAAACTGGAAAAAAAAAAGCAAGGAATATGTCTCACTTCATTCTCCAAACTGCTCAAATTCCCACTGCCAGTAACGCCAAGTTGCCACTAAAAGCCCATCGTCTCAACACTTCAGCCGCTGTGTGCCTGTGGGCCATGGAGGAGGGGTAACCTAGTCGTCAAGCGCTTGTCTTCTCCGATGATCATCAACAGTGCGGATCAATTTAAAATATTATTAATTTTTTGGTTTTTTATTTTTGTATTTTTTTGGTGGCTTACAATCTGTACCCTCCCTTGGAAAAATACCCGAATCTTCGAGACTTCCAGTTTGATTCTGCCGAAGTGGGTACCTAACTGTTTACTACTTCAGCTCAAGCATTTTCAATTCTTCTTTTGTCGGGATCACGAAGATGAGCTGGAAGTCGTTGAATTATCTCCTGAAGAATTCTAAAATGCTGGAGAAAATATCAATTCTTTTCGACAGTTTAGGAGTAACAGAAAAGGAGAGGTTCGAGGTTTTGTCTCACCTTTCCATGTTGCTACTGTGAGCGACAATGATAACTTTAAAAAGTTTGTATTTGACGACAGAAATGATTTTTTTTTAATCTGTTTATAAAATAATATTTATCTAATATTTATAATAAAAAAAAAATCGAAGATGACCTTATGTCATATGTGATATGCAGTGGAGCTGCACTGTGACAAAGTTGCACATTGGATGTGTAAATAGACATACCTGCATGGACGAAGATCTGAAATGGTAGATTATGTAGTCCTCTCCGTGTTACACCCCTCATTAGATTGATGTGAGTATCTTCTCAGCCCTTCAATTGGACTGGTTCGGACATTTGGCTCTTTTGATAAACTATGTTCATAGGCGTTAACAAGAGTGCAGGCTCGTTTATTGGTGTAGCATACCTTGATGTTAATGTTCTTTGGCTAGCATAAGAATTTGCAGCTCTCTTTCAACGTAATGCTTTGCTTGGCATGTGCGCTCACATTTACTTATAGGGATGCACTTGATTATGCCACCATTGGTTATATGTTGCATCGGCATTTCATGGCAAATGTGACAAGATAACAACAACGTTTGCCTAGATTTCTTAATCTAGCCAAAGCGATTTTACATTTTTTGCTTGATAGATCAGTGTTTGCATTTGATAGGATTCCTTCAATATCTTGTGAGTAGGGACACTTTTCAGACACTCGTTTTCTTTCCCTCAAAAATTTTTGATTTAGAGCTGCTGCAGGATATTTTGTAGGAGTATTTGGTTCCGGAATTTCACTGTCAGATGCGTCTTGATCACAGTTTCATTAAACATGAAAGAGTCCCTCGTGGCTGCGCCTCCCTGACAGGTTCCACAATCCCGTGGTACGCGCACTTGGACTCGTGCCAGACTTTCCTTCCTAGTGAATTCAAATATTATGGAATTCACGTGGAACGAAGAGCTTGTGGCATGTAAATGATCTACAGTATCAATCTGGGATGCCTTTTGACGGACTGGCAGCTCCATAGATATTGATAAGCCAAAAGTGATAATTTACAACTTTTACGTCATTTCATTAGAAAAAAATTAAAAAAGAGAGAGAGAGTTGGAAGATGTCACATGTTTTTAATAATTCTATTTAGGATTCTTCCTTGTTTGATTTGTTTAGCTGCTTTGAAATTTCTGTTCTTATGCTTTACAGACATTGGAAGAAGGGTAACATTTGTTTGTTACCTTTGGCAATTGCAGTAGTTACAAAATATATTAAACAATTTGGCCAACTTTGCTAACATTTCAACTATTGATGTCTTTGCTGTGACTCAATCTGCCGGCCTCTAACTGAATTTCAAATGCAGGATGTTAGAGAAGAAAGGGACATCCTCAATAGTTTCTTGTTGCTATATCACCAAATAGTTTAGAATCCACATTCCAAGACGAGAGATACAAAGGTGAAAAAACCTGTTCGAATTTGTCATTTGTTAATGATAGCAAAGGAAGGGTCCAAAATTGAACATGACACACGCCATGCTTTCATGACTAGAAAATATGTAAAAGCATAGGAATTGACTCCATTACATATTTTATTGGACAAAACCTAGTGTATCATATAAGCCTGATCACTCCTTATTCTCAGCTTTGGTTCCCACAGTTCAAAGCAAAAATGCCGGTTTTCTTTCCAGAAGTAGTAGTTCTGGAAATACTCTACAGGCTCCCAATCAAATCCCTCCAACAATGTACCAGCGTCTGCAGGTCATGGAATTCCCTGATCAAAAGCTCCACCTTCATCTCTGCCCACCTCAACCGATCCATTTCTTCAACCAAGGAAAAACCCCTCTTCCTCCTTCGCCTGTGCTCTAGCCCCAATGGTAGTGCATACTTTGAAGAGCACTATTCTCTTCATTTTGACGATGAGGATTTCACTGAACACCATCAATTACATTTCCCTCCTTTTAGATGTTACCACTCCTGCTTACATGTTGTTGGTTCTTGCAATGGTTTAGTCTGCCTTGCTGACGATATCTTGTATGACCTCAATAAATTCATCCTATGGAACCCCTCCATTAGAAAGTTGTTAATTCTCCCAGAGCCTAGCCTCACTCTTAAGACTTCCGGCCCTTTCCAAACAATGCTTCAGTTTGGCTATGATCCTCCCACTGATGACTACAAAATTGTGAGGATGAAGAGCGTTTTGGGATGGCAACCTGACATTGAAGTATTTTTACTTAGTAGGGGTTCGTGGAAGGCTGTTTCTGCCACAGGGTCAATGCATTCTGGTGATGCCGGTGGTTCCCCATCATTTGTTAATGGTACTCTCCACTGGTTAGCTTAAAAGGAAAGACAAGATGCTGCTGGGTATTACAATGCGGTCTTGAGTTTTGATGTGGGTGATGAGGCTTTTGGTGAACTCATGATGCCTGAAAGTTTGGCCAATGCAGAACTTAGGATATTGTCTGTTATGGCATATGGGGAATCCTCAATTGCTGTTGTTCATCATGATACATACAGATCTGACGAGACCCATCCCATGGGTCACCTATGGGTGATGAAGGAGTATGGTGATGCAGGTTCCTGAATCAAGTAGTTCAGTAGTGGAATTCAAGGAGAAGCTTACCGAGGATAATGGGATTCAGGAAAAATGGGGATATTAGCAGAAATGGATGGAGATTTAGTTTCAATTAATTCGGACAGCTTTCAAGTGAAGCACCTTGGAATTCATATCAAGAAAGACCTCTATTCTCTCCTTTGTGATCCATTTGCCACTTACGGGGATGGAGACTATACATCAGAGGATGGCCGTCCTACACTTTGTAACCCACCTGTGGGAGACATTTCTTTTCTTGGTACTCATGTGGAAAGCCTTGTGTTGCTGAACAATGGACAAAGAGAAGATGATTTACATGATGCAAGTGGTGAAGGGTTTGACTGGAAAGGAAGCTAGAGAAAAAGTTGCCAACTAGTGAAGTGAACACTCAACTCGACATGCTTCTTTAGTATTTCACTATTTTGTTCTTCACGTATACTTGAAGTTGTCATATGTTGTATGTGGAGCTATTGTTTTAAGATTGCTTCATTTTCTAATTAATCTGCTACAATGTTGTTTTGGATGAATGGCATCGATGGGGATTTCCTGGGCATCCAAAGAAACTGCAACTAGCAGAAAATATAAGAAAAATGAGAGGTGTAGAATGGTGGAAAGATAGTTTCCCAATATTTGTTCCTGATGAAGAATCTTAAATTCCATGCGTTTGAGTTCGAAAATGCTACACTTTGCTGCACTTTAATCATTTCAATAATTGACAAAATATCTTATTTCTTCAACATCAGCGAATCACTGCAGCTTTTGTACAAGTTTTTTGTGTTCTTAGTCAAAATCCATTTGATTTCCTAAAATTATCGCGTGGGTGGATAGTTTATTGTTTCAGTCATTTTCTGTTTAGTTGTTTCTATGAGCCGATAGCACGTGAAATATCAATGATCCATTTTCTGATTGAAATTCCAACACATTATTGCTAATCTTGTTTAAAACAAGATCTGGGCATGGCAGCAAGGTCTGTGGCATATTTTGGCATAGTTTTGATAGCCACTTTTAGGGGGAATCTGGGCCACTGAGGCATGTTAATGGTAGAATCTCATCTTACAGTAGCTCTTTTCAGATTTCCTAGGAACTTCAAGTGGATAAATAGAGGCTGGTTTTCATTGCCTCAACAAGAGAAGATGTTTGGAGAGGAATTAAGCAAGTATTCTCATCTGAGTGTGTCATGAATGGCCTTTGAAGTTATATTTCAATCTCTGTAAAGGGCAGGATGTATTAAAAATGCCCAGTTGAAAAGAGATCAAACTACCATATATGCTGTTCAGATATGACATCCCATAATTGTGCCTCAGTGCTCTTTCTCAAGGCAGAGACGTTGGATATTTCTATGGACTACCAGCTTCAATCCCACACGATGTCACAGATGCTCCATGTTGTGCAGTTTGTTGTCTACGGTTGACAACGTAGTCAATATATAGAAGCATACGAAGGCTATAAAACGATAAAATAAAGCTTTAGCTCTTTGTGCACGCAAACCTTTTCTGACAAAGTTCTTACAATAGAATTAGAAGAAAAGGACTAAATATGACCGTCCAAAATTTCATCTATACCTTCTTTTTATTGGGTTTTCTTATGAAATCCTTGTTATTATTAGGGTTGTAGCTCGCTTAGCCTTTACTGCCGAAGATGAGAGCAGGAGAACTTCGTAAGGATGTAGAAGAGTTTCGACTTGAATCCATAAGATTTCTAGTTTTTCTTCTCTTACGATACCTATAAATAGAACTGATAAACTCTAAACACAAGCTACAATCTTTGACTTCATATTGAGCTTGGAACCAATGGGAAACAAGCTGACATTCTGGTGGGACTTCTGCTAGCTTGACTCTTATCTTCTTTCTTCACAAATCTGCAACTTGAATTTGAATATTGGAGGGAAAACTAACTGAACTGATGCTGTTGGGAGCCCGATTCCTTGATGACGAACCACAGAAGTGTCAAGCATCAATACTTCTCAATTTTCAATGCCTAGTTTTATAAAGTCAATGCAGATCTTAGTGTTGCGATTTCATCGTATTGTGTCTTGGCGGTAACAAAATATCAAATGTGACTAATTTATTTGTTTAAGTGTAATCAGCAAAAATATTAAAATTACACAAACAACACAATTATTAAGATATATATATATATATATATATGCATGTTAAAAGAAGAGAAGTGAAACAATGAATTAATTAATTTTCAGAAATTATTATACTTATTTTAAGAAAAATAAAAAATGGGTTATATATATTGAATAAGTTGGATATGTCTAAATTTTAATATTACTAATTATTAATTGAAGATGTGTGAAAGGAATTCATCAAAAGATTGAGAAAAAAAATAATTTTCCCAGCAGATCCCCTAAGAGAGGAGTCTCTCTCATTTGCCGAGAACTGAGTGCTCGAGATGGTGGCGTTAATCCGAGGATGCTGGGACTTAAGAATAACCAGAGGAAGACATGGTAGGGTAACATTGGGGGTATTCTAGCCTTTCAACTACTATCAACTAATGTTTTTTTTTTTTTTTTTCTAGGAAACTTGGAACTACTTTTTATATCACTTGAGCTCTATCAAACACTTCAAAAGTGTTACCAAGCATTTTAACAATTTCAGTAGCTTCAAAATTACTAAGACAAACACTCCCTTAACCAACCACACGATCATTACAATCTATAGGTTTTGTTTGAAAAAATATCAATAATCCAATAGGAGCAATAAAAAGTCTACAAAGTAGTGTTTTCTATCTAATTGCTTTTGAACCATGATTCTTATACAGCACAGAGAGAGGGAGAGAGACCGAGAGAGGTTGAGATTACACTACATTTTTTCACCACTTCACATTTCTATGCTTCTCCCTACATTCATTTTGAAAATTAATAAAATTTTAAAAATTAAGAAACTTTTATTTTTGTTTTATCATACTTTTTTCTTTTTTCACAACTTATCACTTTCATTTATGCAATTGTAATAATAAATTTTTCTTCTCTTTGTTTTTCATCATAATGCAAAAAAAAAAAAAAAAGGTCTGCGTCGAACTTGTTCCACCGAATGTATCTGGAAGGAACTCGATACAGTGTTTAAACACACACAATCTCAAGTTGACTTTTGTCTTTGGAAGCATTATTCATTGTTATAAAGGATAAAAATTAAAAACTGACAATTTTTTTTAAATAAAAAAATGTTCAAACACCGCATATACCACTTGGCAGTAACCTTATGATTAATCATAAAGAAGTAATTTCTGGTGAATTTTCAGGCAATTGAGAGTGACATGCCCCTCCTTATACCATGAAAAAAAAAAAAAATCCATAAGATTTAACCAATCTATCTCTGAATCACGTTTTGTAGAAGTTGCTACCGTACTTTCAAATTTTGTACTTCGCTGACATTGGGACAATCGTTATATTTGTCTTTTCGCTTTGGTAATGACTCCCGTTACACAATGAGTTCTTTAAATTAACCAATATTAAACAATGTGGTGGTGATCGGCAATCTTCGCTAACATGTCACTGTGTGTCTTATCTGCTTACATCAATGCGGCGAACACCAATTTTCCGTGTTTGGTCTAAGTCTGCTCACCTCTAATTTAATCTGAAACGCAAGAACAAAGTGGGAGAAGAAAGGAAACCAAAAGAAGGCCACAAATGTAAGGGAGCAACGTGCCAAGCAACTACTTCAATCCAAAACTTAAGTAGTATTATGGAGATTAAAAATATAAATTATATATTAAAATTTAATATTTTTCCTCATATGCAAGTTTATTATACTAAAAATATAAATATAAAATAAATTGTATTATAAAAATTTATAATTAAATATAAAAAAATAATGTGATTTAAAATATCTGATTTATACAGTTTTTAATATTATATTAAACAATAATTTAATTTAAAATTTTAATTAGTTAGATCGACCCAAAATATGTGTAACTTATTAAATTTCATTTAATAATTAGAATTCCATCTTCCTCCTATTCGAACAAGAGTGAACCAAGGGTCAAAGCGGAAAATTCGCAGGCTCCTTGATGGTTACAAACTATGTAAAGCTGCATGGGAGTTGACTCCTTGACACCATAATGGACAAAACCTGAGGGCATCATAAAAGGTTTCATCTTCGCGTTGCTTTTATTCAATGCTATTCTCTGATTAAGATTTCACATTTCCAAGCCAAAATGCTAATTTTCCTTCCAAAATGACTAATTCTGGAAATACTCTATAGGCTCCCCATCAAACCCCTCGTGCAATGCACTAGTGTTTGCAAGTCCTGGAATTCCCTGATAAAAAACCCCGCCTTCATCTCTAGTCATCTCAGCCGATACAGATCTTCCACCAAGGAACAAGTCCTCTTCCTCCTCCGCCTCTGCTCTAGCTCCAATGGCAGTGGATACTTTGAAGAGCATTATTCTCTTCATTTGGATGATGAGCATTTCACGCAGTGAAAGCAATTGCATTCCCCTCCTTTTAAGAAGCATCACTCATGCTTCCATATTGTTGGCTCCTGCAATGGTTTGGTACGCCTTGCTGATGATCTCTTGTGCGACCTTAATAAGTTCTTCCTTTGGAACCCCTCCATCAGAAAGTTTCTAGCTATCCCCGAGCCTAGCCACACCTTTAAGACTTGCAGCACTTTCGAAGCAGCTCTTCAGTTTGGCCACGATCCCCGCACTGATGACTACAAAATTGTGAGGGTGAATAGCTTTCCAGGATGCCACCCTGAAATTGAAATATTTTCACTTAATAGCAGCTCTTGGAAGGGCGTTTCTGGAATCAGATCGGCACATTCTGGTGATGCTGGCAGTTTTCCAGCTTTTGTTAATGGTAATCTCCACTGGTTAGCTTATAAGAAAAGAGAAGGTGCGGCTGGGCAGCAAAATGTGGTCTTGGCTTTTGATGTGGGAGATGAGGCTTTTACTGAACTTATGTCGCCTGAGACTTTGGCTGATGCGGCAGTTAGGATGATGTCTATTATGGCATACAGAGAATCCTCAATTGCAGTGGTTCATTATGATACATACAGTTATGAAAAGAGTCAACACAAGTGTCACATATGGGTGATGGAGAAGTATGGTGATGCAGGTTCGTGGATCAAGCTATTCAGCAGTGGAATTCAAGGGGAAGACTTGCCAAGGATAAAGGGATTCCAGAAAAATGGGCACATATTAGCAGACATGAATGAAGATTTAGTTTCGGTTGATCCAAAAGGCTTCCGAGTTAAGCATCTTGTGATTCAGATCAAAAAAGGCCTCGATTCTCTTCTTTTTGATCCAACAGCCACTTGTGGGGATGGAGACTATGCAACTCCTCCTCTCTATAGCCCTCCAATGGCGGATTTTGCTTTTCTTGACACCCATGTGGAAAGCCTTGTGTTACTGGATAAACGGAAAAATGAGGGTGATTTAAATGATATAAATGATGAGGTCTTGGGTATCACCGAAGGATTCATTCTTGAAAATAAATGTTGTTGGGTGTGCAAAGGCTTCTCCTAGGTTGACGGGCTTCGGGGGAGTGGCAAGGGATGCCTGTGGCCGCTTGGGTGTTTGGATTTTCACGTAATGCCGGATCATCCATGGCCATTGGTGAGAAGTTGCGTGCCATGCACGCACACGCGCGCGCGCACACACACACACACACACAGACTTACTGAAAGAGACGGTAAAAAATAATTTTTAAAAAATTAATTTTTAAGTATAATTATATTATTCATAAATTATATTAATTATTTAAATTATTTTATTTTTTATTTTTAAATATTTTTATTTAGTTAAAAAATTTTAATTAGTTATTATAATATTTTTTAAATTATAATTTTTTAATTAATTAAATGATTTAACTTATGTAATTTTAAGGGATAAATTATCTCAATAAATACATATTTTAAACAAAGAAATTAACTTTATCTTTTTTCTTGAAAAGATTATTTTTTAAATTTAATCAAGTATCAGTTGATATCATTCCAATATCTTCAAGCTTTTATCCCGCGTACCTTGGAGAGCAGAAGCTGGCAACTTGACGCCCATTGTGTTATCACATCTAAATGCTTGCGTTACATAAAGTGGACTTAGGAAGTGCATTTTTCTCACACGTTGAGGGATGGCCAATTTGGGAGTCCAGTGTGCAGGAGATCTTCAAATTAGGGATTGGCCTCTACCGGGTATTGAGACCCTGTCGGGTTGTCGGGGGGTATGATTGGTGTTAGTTCATTAAGTCTTTGAACTTAAAAATAAAACTATTTAGCGGTACCTTTTATTAATACTTGACGTAAAGTTGGTGTGATAAGTACATTAAAAAAAAAAAAAAACAAGGTGAATGGAAAGGTAAGGTATAAGATAGTCAAGTCAATACAAGTTAACTTTTAACCATGACATTGACGGTTAGTGGAGTTACGAGTAGACGTCGACGTATGAAGTGAGTTGCAGCAATGTATAACGGTATTGGCAACAAATGGGAGAGCATTGAGTTGGTTGGTTGGTTGGTTGGTGCAGCAACGTGCAACAATGCCCACTAATGTACTATTAACAATAGAGTGATGATTTAAAAATATCATTATGTCCTCTTATTAAATAATCATATTCTCTAATATTTTTTTAAGGGTAATATACATCTTCCAACAAATTAGTTAAAGTTGGCATATGAATATAAGATTGATTCAATGCTATCAGATCTTATCACAAATAACTAATATGTGTTTTCTAAATTGATTATGACATCACGAGAAGTTAAAATATAGGTCGGGGTTTAGGCCAATAACGTGTCAAATAGTATACACCCGCGAAGACGAACGGGGCGTGCATTGATGGGTAGACAGTTTGGGAGTGTGCAACAAATAAATGTGATCTCAAATTCCACGAAAATAAGAAAATCACGAGTGATATTTCTTAAAAATGTGGATATGTGACTATTGGGTAGGGTGTAATAGATCAAGTTGTTTGAGGTATCTTTTTTTCTTCAAAAATAGTTCAAAGTGAAGAGGTTGCTGATAAAAAAAAAAATGTAAAGGGTAATTGTGGGCAACTTGAAGTGAGAAAAAAGTACTACTTAAGTAGGAAAATAAGAGTTAAAAATACTATACAAGACACTTAAATATAAAAAATAAAATAAAAAATAAGGAGATAATTTTTAAAATCATTAATTCCTAATTTCATGTACATTTATTAAGATATAATTATCTTGAAATCAATCATCCAATTCTAAATAGTTGTAATTATCAATCATAAGTTTTATAAATAAATAAATAAATAATTAAGAACTCACAATATGAAAAATTAAAAAAATATATATAAAATATTTAATAATTTGATACTATTTTTTTGTTAATTTTGTGAGAAAAATAATAAAAATTGAGAAAAAAAATTCTTATATATATATTATGTCTATCCTTTTATTTATTTTTTTACTTTTATATTATTATATAGATATTTTACTTTTATATTTGTACACAAATTAAATTGAGATCAAAAGATATTTTAGTGTCACTAAAAATATAAAATTTTAAAATAAAAAATTTTATCGGATAACAGTTAAAATAATTACTTTTATTTTAATTTTGTCATTTTTATTATCTTAGTTTCTTCTTTTAGAATTTAAATTTTTTTAAAAAAATTCGTATATAATATTAGGTATGCTATAATCTATATTTATATGTTAAAAAAATTACACAAACCTTAATACTCTACAAATAGGCCCAAACGTATGAGAATATGTTCGGTACAATAAGGTAGGAATTAGAAATATTTAACCTAGTTCTTGCATAGGTCCAGGAAACTCGAAAGTTAATTAATTTATTTGAACCTAAACAAATTTAACTTAGTTCTTACATATTCATGGGTCCTATCCCCCCATCATTCTCGAGCGCGATGGGGCTATTGTTTTGAGTTTTGAGGTTCAATTTCAGCTTATTTTTTGTTTCGTTTGGTTTTATTTGCTATTTCTTTCTGCCAAAACCACCCAAAGAAATCACACAGGAAAATGAGAGAGACCCCCATTTGCAATAGAAGTGAGTGAGTCTCTCTTATTTTTGTCCCTATCTTTTTGAAATAATTGAAATGGATGATTGATGGCCAAGTCTTGGGTGGGTTGGGTCTTTGTGTCACTGGGTTTCCTTTTGTCGTTCTTGTGTTGCTGCTATCGTTGTTTCATATATGCGGAAGGTGAAAATTCTTGCTTAGTTGAATGGATTTCTACAAAGCTTGTGGGGTTGTATCAGCCTTGTTCTTCTGGCCTTGTTCTTCTGGGACTAGTGGCGACAGAGGATATTTCCCATCATAGTTGTTTCGATTGAAGAAAGTGGCTCGGTAGCTGGTGTTGATGCTTCGTGTCATTTGATCTGTTTACCTTTCTTTGACTCAAGGACCAAGAGTCATTTGCATTGCACTTACGAGAGAGAGAGAGAGAGAGAGAGAGGCTGGTCCCTATTTTTGTTATTAAAACTAATTTTAAATAACTATGAAATAAAAAAAGATTTTTCTCTTAAAATAATTTGGTTTTTATTTTTATTATTAAAATTAACTTTAATTAACATATTTTAAAAATATTTTCTAATCAAAATTAATTGAAATATTAGATATATAATTTAAAATTATCAATATTTTTTCAAAATATGTCTTAGAATATAAAAATACAGTTTTGTGTATAATTTGCTAACTTTTTTTATATATAAGACAAATATTTTAAATTATTTTACATAAAATATAAATTTTAGAATATTTTATTTTTTATAAGAATAAAAAGAGAAAGAATTTAGTAAAATATATTTATAAATATATTTTTAAAATATATTTTTATATTTTTTCATTAATATAAATTATATATTTAATAATTTAATAAATTTCTGTTTTGAAAATATTTATATATAATAAAAATTTAAAATTTAAAATTTAAAAAAACTCAATTTAAACTTTAATAGTGGATAAATCGCATTATAAATTATCGAATGAGCGGTAGGTAAGGTCGACGAGGCACGCGTTGTTTCACTCGCCAAAGTCTACTCAGCGATCATCAGAAGGCAAACCACGACTTCTGTCCTTCGACGAGACTCTCGAATAAAATATATTTTCTATTAGTATATACTACATTACTATAAATTTTTTTATATTATATAAAATGTTATTAATATAATATAAAATACTTTATATATTGTGTACATTATTTTGTATTTAAAAGAGTCTGAAATGTATGTCAAAAAAAAGTTTTATCTTATTAAAAAATAAAAAAAATCTTATTTTATTTTGTAATCAAAATGATAAATAGTATAAAATTCTTTAAAAAAGAGATTAAATTACAATTTAATTGAACGTACCTTTTTGTTTTTCATATATTAATTTGAATGACTCTATAAGCCATGTATCTCAGAAAATTATTAAATCTAAGATTTTTGGCGATCCCAATTGAAATGGTTCAATTTTTGCATAATAATACTACCGTGCTGAGGTTCGCGGGGTGCATGTACTCGGTGGAGCCAGTCATGATGCGCGAGACTATGATCCTGTTGAATGACTCTGTGTTGGGTGGAAGGAATCCCAGAAGGCATAGATGTTTCCGTTTGGGCACAGGTTGGATGCTACCGTGCAGATTCCAAGCCCATTATAAGGTCCTTGTCCGCAACAGGCTACCTGAGATGTAGCAAATCCTGCCAAACGAAAGCGCACGCATGATATTAGGAGTCTTGGAAGGCACCTTGTGTAAAAATCCCTTAATGCAGACTTAGCTGCAAAACCATGTCGGAGAATCTCTTTATACGTTGTTAAGGAGGATAAGGAGATTCCTACTTTTGAAGAATTTTTAAGCACACGGGGTCTCAAACCCCCGCTACTGCTTACAGGACAGTCTTGTGCCCCAACTAGCGTTGATTAACTGAGAACCTTTTATCCACGTCTAGATTTCCCCGAGTTCTCTTTTATTGACTGTAGTCCTTTCAGGCCAACTACTCAAGGTTTTGTGGTGTACTCGTGCAATTTTTTACACTAGTAACTACTGCAATTTGGGAGGGAAAAAAGGACGCAATTAATACGGGTGATTTACATTTCTGGCAGGAACTTGAAGTGGGTCACCTTAGCCGCAGGCCACATGCAGATTGTAGTTGGTATATGCAATCCCTTCCCAGTTGTTCCAAAACCAACCCAATTAAATTAAAATGTGTAATTTGAAAGAGTCAATGTGACAAATTTGAGGCGTTACCATATGCTAGAGGATTAAAGACGAGCTCCATGTTCATTTGGTATGCATTTGCCGCGACGAAAACATCAGACCCGATGAATTTGTAATTGTATAAAATGTGTAATTGTATTTTTTTTTTTTTTTGACTTGCATTCACAAAATAAGGATAATGTTTTCTTACTCTGTATGACTCTATTTAAGACCTTCCAAATGAACGTTGAAGTTATGATAACTTCGAAATAGACATATGGTGAAGAATCACAATAATGCTACCTCACTAACGAGGCAAAGCCTTCTAAAAATAGTCAAATATGTATGTGTACGAAATACAAGGAAACCAGATTACTGACGGATTTTTTAAAAAAAAAAATTAAAAGAGAGACATTGTAAAAATATTAATTATCATTTTTATAGGTCTTAACAAGAGATCATCTTCAGAAATCCTAATTCAACTTTTTTTTATATGAATGACTCACTATATAAATAGTAATAATTTTAATTAAATTTATTTTATATCATACTACAACATATTAAATATAAATTTATCAATAAATTCACTTATAAATTTTTGCTCGAACGATCATCCTTGGATTACTGCATCGCTGTCCTAAGCCTATGGAGACTTGTCTAGATCTAGTAAGAGATTTGTAAATTAAGAAATTTGTTATGTTATAAATTATGTACATTATTTTTTATTTTATTAATATATATTTATTTTATCTAATGATTTGAATTTAAAATTTATATTATTAATATAATTGTGAAGTCATTAAGAATAGTAAATTATATAGTCTATTATCTAATTTATTATTTTGTTTAGATGCTGAATTTGATTCTCAATTTTCCTCAATAATTCCTTATACTGTTTTTGTTTTTCTTTCCTTTTAGATAGTTTAAAAGATACATGAAATTAATATATTTATGAATATAAAATTAAGAAAAATATTAAATTAAATTAAATTTATATTTAATCAAATGTTTATTTTATTCACTTGGAGCAAAATAATCAAGTTTTTATATTTTAAAAAGAAACATAATAACTTAAATTTAAACTTAAATTTAAATTAATAAAAAATATTAAATTATCATTAAATTTTAATATTAAATAAATCAATGTAAATATTAAATTAATAGTTTTCAATTCTGAATAATCAACCGTAGTAGTTGTAGTCCACAATCCAAACAAGAGCTTGTGAGATATTCCCCAGGGAGGGTCACAGGCCAATTGCCTCGATGACTCGGTGCCTGAAGGTGACATTCGGCGACGGTCCACAGGTAGCTATTAATACACGTAGAAATTTTGCTCGAACTGTCGTCCTTTGGGAGCCTGCATCGCTTTCCTAAGTCAATTGAGAGACGTATTGAGTTATAAATTGTATATTCATATTAATAATTTTTTTATTTCATTAATTTATATTTATTATGTTTAATAATTTATACTTAAAAATTTATATTATTAATATAATTTTAAGATTATTAATAATTACAAATTACGTAAATATTTATTCAATTTATTTTTTCATTCAAATTTTTTATAAGTAAAATTTTAAACCTTTAATTTTATTTGTAAATTATTTGTACTAATTTCGATTATTTTATTTAATAACTTTAAAAATACAAAAAATGAACACATAAATGAATATAGAACTAAAAAAATATTAAATAAATTTAAATTTACATTTAGTCAAATATTCTATATATTCACTTAGAAAAAAATTATTATTTTTTATTTTAAATGAGAATATTCATAAACATGATCTTAAATTTTTAGTTACATGAAGCATTGAGCTTAAAATGTTCAAATAAATAAATAAATAACAGAGAGAGATATTTAGTAACAGGAAGCATTGAGGTCAAGACATGTGTGCCCTGCCAAATACTGGTATCTATAAGGCCTCTGCAATTGTCTCTCTTGTTTGTCAAAAACTTGCTCAAAAAGGTTTCATACGAGGCATTGTTACATGGCTTCCTCGTTCTATGATCGGTTATCCTACCTCCACTGGTTTTCCCTAATAGTAACGCTTTTTCCAGTAAGCTTTACAACACCTGTCGGGACTCTCTGCCGCTATGATGAGAGACTCGCCCTGTTGCAGCTCAAGCAAAGCTTTTCCATCGCAGAAAACGCTTCCATTGATCCTTCGGCATACCCAAAGGTTGCATCCTGGGACCTTGTGCATCGTGGAGAAAACGCTTCAACTTCAACTGATTGCTGCTCGTGGGACGGTGTGGAGTGTGATAGAGAGACGGGCCATGTCATAGGACTTGACCTCAGTAGCAGTTGGCTGCGAGGTTCCATAAACTCCAGCAGCACACTTTTCCATCTGCTTCACCTTCAAAAGCTTAATCTAGGTGACAACAACTTCAGTTACTCTCAAATCCCCTCTCAGCTTAGACTTCTCACCGGCCTAACGCATCTCAGTCTTTCCGATTCCTTTTTCTCTGGCAAAATTCCAGTGGAATTGGCAGAGTTGTCCAGCTTGACTTCTCTTGATCTGGGCTCGAATTATGATCCAACGACAGAAATTAACTTGCTGGAACTCCATCCTTCTGATCTAATTAGTTTGGCTCGAAATTTAACTAGGCTTCAAACTCTTGTTCTCAGTGACGTGAATCTGCCATCTACTCTGCCCAACATCTGGGCAAATTTATCTTCATTGACATATCTGGATCTCTCGTTCTGCAACCTCTGGGGTCCAGTCCCAACTTCACTAGATGACCTAACTCAGCTTACATATTTAGACCTTGCAGGGAATAGTTTTTCGGGCCAGCTTCCTTCTTCGTTTGGTAAGCTAAAGAAGCTTACATCTTTGTCTATTTATCAAAATAATTTAACTGGTGAACTACCTTCTCTTATGAATCTTACACACCTTAGTGAGCTCTATCTTTCCTCTAATCTATTAATTGGTCAAATCCCACTTTGGCTATCAAACCTCTCGCAAATAGCTCTTATAGATCTTGGACACAACCGGTTCCACGGTACAATTCCGGGGTCTATTATTTCTAGCCTTGTCAATCTAGAATATCTTGATTTGCGGTATAATTACTTGACGGGTGCTGTGAATTTCGATATATTCCTCGGCCTCACACACTCGAGGTTTCTCCATGTGACTGGTAACAGTCTTTCTTTGGTGAATACCGTTGGTAACAGAAATGCAACCTCTCCAAAATTTACCCACTTGGGCTTGGGTAATTGTCATTTCCGCGAGTTCCCAGATTTCCTTTGGCATCAAGATAGATTGACTTACTTAAGTCTTTATGGGAACAATATTCAAGGCCAGATACCAAAATGGATAGGGGATGCATTAGGTAAAACACTGATCGTCCTGCTTCTTGCTGACAACTATTTGACCGGCTTTGAGCAACCTTCAATGCTTTCCTCCTTCGGTAGCCTAAAATGGGTAGAATTGCAGAGTAACAAGATTCAAGGGCCACTACCAATTCCACCACCTTTCATCATGGAGTATAATGTTTTTGATAACCTTCTAACAGGACAAATTTCCCCTTCGGTTTGTGGTTTGTCCTCTCTCGTGTTCCTTGATTTGTCATCTAACAACTTGAGTGGCAAGATTCCGGGCTGTTTGGGGAATTTCAGTGACTATTTACTCGTGTTGAATCTCGCAAACAACGACTTCTGTGGCAGCATTCCTGAAACATTCGCCAGTGGAAGTACCTTGAGAATGATTGACCTAAGTCAAAACAGATTAGGAGGTGGGCTGCCCAGGTCATTAGCTAATTGCACAATGCTTCAGAGTCTTGTTCTCAGTGAAAATAAAATCAATGATACTTTCCCCTTTTGGTTGGGAACTCTTCCGGAGTTGCAGCTCCTCGATCTACGGTCCAATCAGTTGTTTGGTTCAGTAGAAAGCCACACCAAATTTTCTGGATTTCTGAGGTTGCAAATACTCGATCTGTCCTGCAACTATTTTACAGGCCTCTTACCTGTCAGGCTCCTTGAGAAATTAAGCAGCATGAAATCTTTCCGCTTCGGCCAGTTGATGTATATGCAATCAAGCCTGTCTCTGGAACAGAAGGATGTTCTCATTATCGAAGACTATACATACCAATTAATATTGGCAAACAAAGGCAGGTACATGAAATATTTCAAAATACCAGATGAGATGGCAGCCATTGACCTCTCAAGCAATGGATTCCAGGGGCATATTCCCACTGTGATCGGGACGTTAAAGATGATTAAGGCTCTCAACTTGTCAAACAATGATCTATCTGGTAGCATCCCACCAAACCTTGGGGACTTGACGAGGCTCGAATCCATGGACCTTTCGCAGAACATTCTGTCAGGTGAGATTCCCGTGCAGCTGCTGCAGCTAAATTTTCTTGAATATTTCAATGTGTCGCATAATCAACTGGAGGGTCCCATACCACAAGGGAAGCAATTTAATACATTTGAGAATGGTTCATACTCTGGGAACTCTGGACTGTGTGGGCCTCCTTTGACCAGAAAATGTGGGGATCCGGAGGCCACATCTCCTCAACAGCACCCCAAGTCTGTGAAAGAACATGATGGCAAACACATCACAGTGGATGTTGGTCTAATGATGGTATTGATGGGCTTTGGAGGTGGTCTTGTTGTAGGCATAATCACGGGGCTCAGATTCACCACTCGGAAAGGTGGATGGTTCCTCAAGAAGTTTGGAAGCAGGCAACGGACACAAAGGAGAAGAAGGTAGGGGAACTACAATGACGGGGCGGACAAATGTATCATTTGGCGTGGCTTTGCGTACTAAAATTTTTTGTCAAAATTGCTGAACAGCCTCTGTAGCTTTGTATAAGAGATGATGGCATTAGCCTTACAATGTGATGGAACACAGCTTTTTCTAGTATAATAAAGAACTGTGGAAGTAGCAGACTTAATTGTGGCGTCTAGTAGAACAAATTTTTGATTCTCAATATAGGATATAAGATTGTTCTATATTTCTATTGAAAAAAAAAATTATGTGCTATTAAAAAAAATTAAAAAGGTAAATTTTTTATCAGTGTTTGATCATCGAACTTTGTAGTATAATGGTGAAAAAATTTCTTTTGTTATCCTATCAAAAGTTCTAATTTTAAGTTTTCGTGAAAATCTTTAATAAGTTTAAATATAAATTAATAAAAAAAAAATTCCATCCTCAGTTGTCGAGTAACAAAAAGTTCCCACTGATGAAAATTCAAATTGAAAAGAAACAGAAAGGTGCAAGATAATTTATCATAAGTTTTTAAATCGGACGACACTTATATTACACATGTTAGGGAAAAAAAATTGTGCCGTAATATTTTAAAATTTTGCTACAAAGTAGACAATTTTTTTTAATATCAAAAAATGTGTAATATATACGTCCTTGGACTCAAAATCATTTAAGTCATCATCTCGTAATTTTATTTATTTCAAAAATAAATATATTATAACCAAAATAACAAAAAATATTTCAAATTATACTGCAGTTTAGACGGTAGTTTTCCTAATAAAATATAAATGATATGGGTGTTGGTGATCTAGAAACAGTGGTAAGCAAAAATTTCGATCTTTAATGAATTTCGAAGGATGCACTGTTATATAGCTTAGGAGAGAAACTGCTATAGTATTAATTAGTAGAGGTTTTGCACGGTTTATATTATTATTATATTTAATAAAACGTTAGTAATTGATATCTTTAATCATTTTATTTTAAATATAATTTAATTATAATTGTATATTATATAAAAAATTTTTATTTTAAATAAATTTATTTATTATATAGTATAAAATTATAAATAAATCACATTCATTAAAAATAAAAAATCGAAAAAAAAATCTCAGTCTCCTGATTAAGCAAAAAGTGACTCTATCTAACCTTTTTTGGAGTCGGTTTTTAGAACAGAAACAAAGGCCCAGACTTTCCATATAATTTAATACACAAAAAATTCTGTACATTCATTCAACAATCAACAAAAACAATTATAATTTTCTACGGGTCTATGACTATCTATGATGCCATTATATATATATATATATATATATATATATATATATAGTCATAAATGTCATTATAAATTTGTTATGTGCATAAAAGTAAAAACATATTAAACTCTAATTATTGATCTTGTGCAACCTGGAATAATTAGTAGAGAAAATTGAGGGCTGGCTATTTTCCAAAAGAACACTGAAATTTGTCCCATCTCACATCCTTTTCAACTTTACAATTATGTTAATATGGATAAATCTAAAGAAATAAATATTAAAATAATATTCGATGAAAGATATCATTTTATTGGTTGACGTCAGTTTCATGTGATTCAGTACAGCGTCGATCACTCAAAAGATTAAACATCAGCATAATTGTGAAGTGGAAAAGCACCGTAACACTGACTCGAAAAGAATACCGTGTTGCTCAGTGCACAATTTTTTGTCCTGAGGAAGAGTATCGCTCGATTCTACAGTTTTGGGTCGGTCACCAATTCCATTTCATGTCGGGATTCCTACTATCTCGCGCATTTCACATACTTTGAAAACAATAAGACTACAAGAAACATCACTCGAGACGTCTTTTGCTCTTTTCAAATTCAATATTTGATCTTTACACAGTTTTATTAAAATTTCTATTTGGACCCTAAGTCAATCCATCTTCCCCCGCCTTATTGCGATGGGACAAAGATGGGTGTTGCCCACCCATAACAGGTTTAATCGCATCCGGAACCAAAAAGGGTTGCAAATGTACATCTGACTTCCTCCATATACAATCAAAAAAACCTGATAATGGTTGGCAATATGGACCGACCTATCTTCCTAGCTAGCAGACAAGAAATAGAATATTATATTGCAAGCTTGAGACTTGGAAGAAACATCAAGAAAGGGGTAATAATTGATAGTGAGTTAGCAAAAAATAACAAGTGAAGAGCTTCAGGAAAAAAAAAATATATATATATATAATTGAAAGAGGTGGAACTGACCAAAACATGGTCGAAAAACGAGCAACTGATCAATCTCATGTACTATGTCAAAATGGATCGATGCTTCGTGCCATAGATTGTTGCAACGACATCAGGATACATTCATTTGTTTATCAAGTAAAGCAAGGGATTCCACATACTCGCCAAGAAAACAAGGACTGTCAACGATAATACAAAGATGAAATTGTCTGCCGATATTCCAGTCTATTGAAAGCAATTGTTCCTCCACTATGATTTCCCTTGTGTTGTTAAATCCCAACACTCTTGCCAATCTGCCGTGATTGTTAATTTGACGCGCGATGCTAACTTTGGTCCACGACCCCGCCACACCGTACTCTTTCATCAGCCATATCTCGCAGCGTGTATAAGCATATTCATCGCGAATCAAGGCAATTGAAGAATCCCCATATGCACTCAAGATCAAAAATTCGGTGTGCTCCGGCAGCGAGATCTCGAAGAAGGAATTACTCGCAACGTCAAAACCCAGAATGTATTCTCGAGAATAATTGCCGCCCACAGTCCACCAGTGTATGTTCCCATTCGCAAAAACTGAATTACAAATCCAGTTTACCTTATGTCTGCTTTCAATAGCAGAGAGAGTTTTCCAAGAACCGGTGTTTAGCGAAAAGACATGGACTTTCAGGCCTTCAGAGACCCGCATAACTCTCACCAGTTTGTAGTCAGGCGCGCAGGAGGAGGAGGACTCATAGCCCAAGCCATGAAATTCCCAACAGTTCTCGTTGTCTGCAGGGTTCTTTAAGTCTGGCAGGATCAAATGTTTTCCAATTGAAGGGTTCCAAAAGATGAATTTTGGGGACGAGCTATCTGATCCATAACAAGCAATACTGACTAAGCCCTTGCATGAACTGATGATGTATGGTATGCGCGCCCGGGATGCAGGTAAAGCCAGCTTCGCATGCAGCTTTAAATCCTCCTGGCCCTTTTTAACGGGAAAACAGTGGAGCTCTTGGTGCCATCTTCGGAATACTGCTCTATATTCGCTGGCGGGGATTGATCGCCGCAGGTGGGCAGAGATTAAAGTGGGGCTTTTGATTAGAGAATGCAAGGACTTGCATACACACATGCATCCCAAGATGGATCTCAGGGGAAGCCTTGAGAGAATTTCCACTGCTATTTCTTGCGGTATACAGTCCAACATATTTGCTATTACTGATTTCTACGAGTAGAGTTTTTCGAAATCTTCATATTTTGTTATGTAATATATATGTATATAAATCCGTGATCTGCCGACTACGAGCTTTACGCTTTCGCTAAGCTACTATAGTAACTGTAGTCGGTTAGCAATTGTTTTAGGATTAGAGTCCTATAGTTGGTTGGATTGCATATTATGTTACGGCTAGCAGGAGTTCTACTATAAAGAAGACTCCTAGCCCAAAATATTTTTTATAAAAAAAAAAAAAAAACTAATGAAAGGATCTAACCTTCTTAGGTCAGTTTATATAATTATATATCTATGTTTGTCTCCTTTCTCTCTCTCTCTCTCTCTCTGTTTCTCTTTTTGTTTTTTTGTCTTTTAAGAAAGCGAAAAGGCCTGAAAAGGAAGATTTGGGGAGCGAGGCTCGAAACCCCACCTTCCACTTAACCACAAAGGCCTCTGTTTTGAAGCAGCCCGTCGATCAATCGGTTTCTTGAAAAGAATTGAATACGAGTAATAGATCTGGCCTGGTCCAATCAGTATTGGAATAGGTTGAGGCCCAGGCAGCCCATCTAATTCCCTCAGATCTCTTTATTTTCCCCATTAATCTTTTTTTTTTTTTTTCCATTCATTGGAAACCCTTTTTCTGTTTCTTGATAAGCCCATTTGAACTTGCTTAAGAAGGCTCTAATCGATGCAAATTTTCTTATATTTAGCTTTCATGGTAACCACATCATTTTGCATTGAAGCTTTTTGATTTGCTGCCACCATGGCTTTTGTCAGAAATGTAAGGTTGCTAGAATTTTGCTGCATTTGAAATCTGCCCAGTAATTGTGCACGCAACTTTTTGTGCTGTAGAACCCTCATTTAGAAATCCAATCAATCATTGTGACAGATAGAAGAAAGTGCCCCGACAAGGATTTCCGAAAGGTTAAGGATCATGAAAAGAAATTTTTTTGAAGCTGTTACATTAGTAAATACTCTTGTTTGCCCCCATTAAAAAGTAACCCACATCCCACTAAATTTTTAAATTAAGAAGGAATTTTTTATTAAATAAAAGACTGATCTAAAAAGTTTACTAACCCAATTTTTTGAACTTTTTTTTTTTTTTTACATCAACTTGCATATATTATTTATGATTTTTTTTTTTGTTTTTACTTACACTAAGCCATTTATCTTTCTATCAAACATTCAAAACAAACTAAATATTCATGAAATTGTTTTGCACTTATTATCTAATTACAAAAATAATACTATTATTATTTTTCTAATATAGATGCTTAATCTATAATTTAGTCAACAAATGAAGTAAAAACTATAAATATCAGATATAGTTTTGTATTTTTCACCTCTACCATTTACCCCTTTTCTTTTCTTTTTTTTTTCTTTTTTTTTTGTGCATGTATTACCTATTTCTTCTTTCACATGGTTGTTCTATTTACAACTGTACGCTCACGGAGATTTACACATGCATGTATTACCTATTTCTTCTATTTTTTGGCTCCCCCACTCAGGGAGATTTGCAATAACACAGAATAATCCACATTAATATGTTATGTGTAGTAGAAAAGCTGTGCAGAAGTTACGAATAAGGATCTGCAAAGATTGATAGTACCACAAAGAGATATCAAGTACAAAACAGATAACGTCCTCGTCCTCCCCAGGAGTAAAAACAAATCCAAGAAGCTAAAACACTCCGGAGAAGTGTCTTTGAAAACAATGCCAGTGGCGATCATCTTGGAACTTCTTTAACGTGAACTACACCGCGACGGTAATTTCCAAAACTAACGCAACAACTCTTCAATCTTTTGGGTAGCAGCCGCAGTCTATAGTAATAAGATGGCATTTAATCGGACAGCTCTGGATTGCGTAGGAAAGTCAATAATGTTGAGAGGACGTGTGCGTGCACACAAAAGTTCTAAGCAGTACCTGATCTGTAACAGTTTGATCCAACTCTCACGCAGCTAAAATCAATTAGGAACATCTGGATCTAACCTTCTTTGAATAGCAGCTGCAGCCTATATTAGCAAAGGGCAATCACATAAAAGAATCATTCAAATTGAGAAAATCTACTTAGCCAATAAGATTACGTTCCTCACTCTTACCTCAAAGTTACCAAGCTTATATTGGTATGCCATCTCTTCCCTGAGTTGGGCTTGCTCTTTCATTGCTTGTGCCTGCAAATTTAAATGTGGGTAAAAATGGGAAACCATAATTTCATCAAGAAGTAATATATAACTCAAGAGACAAGTCAGAGCTTACCATTCCACTCTGCATAGAGCGCTTTAAAACCTCCACTTGCTGTTCCTTTTGCTTTTCCCTTTCTAGAAGCAATTCTTGCCTGAAAGATTTGTGCCATATTAATAAATAATCCCTAGAAACATAAAAGCTACAGCAGATTAAAGTCAAAAAGAACCATTTTAAACTTCGTCGGCATGGTAGTCTGCAATCCATAATTTATTTTAATTGTTATTTAGATCAAAAGTTAAACAAACTCAGTTTGTAACCTAATCAAGGATCCTTCTTGCCACCTGGGCAATGAACTCTTAAAATGCTACAGCCGAAAACAAGACGTGAATATTCTCAACTAGTTCACATGAAGGTATGGATATGGCTCTCAAGAACACTTTCACATTCTCAACCTTCTAAATAAACAAGAAGGGGCTTTTTTTTGGGGGGGGGAGAGGGGGAAAGAGAGAGAGAGAGGAAGTGTATGCAAGAAAGAGAGATATGTGAGGGACAAGCATTGAGATGATCAGCAGGTAATCTCATATAATTCACTGAATCCAGATCACCAAAATGATGAGGATAAAGCACAAAAGATGAAAAGTGGATTTGATATGAATGCAGTAAAAAAGTGGAAATAAGATGTATATATGCATATATATATATATTAAATCACAGGAGGATAAGAAAGGTAATACTGATGGTTTTCAACTCCTCTTAAAGCTATTGAGTATTATGACATACCGACGCAATTCTTCATCATTAAATACAGTACGTTCTGTTTTTAGAACCTTCTTGATACCCTTTTTCATTTCTTTCTCCATTTTTCTTTTGTAATAAGCATCAAGGCTATAATACCTGAAACCAGAAACATTCAAACCCAGTTGAGTAACAAATAAGGGAACAGATTTACCCCAGAAAATACCTAAACCACCAACCTTACCCACAGCAGACTATATGAGTTTGTAATGAAAACATATGCTGCTCTTCTAATGGATGAAACTATCAATATACAGTGCAAGAGGAAATCCTTACTTTTTGGAAGGAAAGGTAGCAGTATTGTGATCTTCCATGAATCTGAACAATGTTGATGACAAAGCATGTTAATAATAAGAGAGATTCCCTCAGGCTGTAGAGTTGGTTAATCATATCTATCATAAGACAACAGATTAAATTGTGAGAATCAAGCAGCTTCAGGTTCTTACTCCTTGAACATTTGCTTCTCTTCCCAGTTGGGAAGACTTTCCAGATTTATCTGCAAAGAAATAACAAAATGGTTTGTTGCCGAAAGCTCTAGTCTACTGGCACAAAAAAACATGAAAACAAATATAACAAGAAACCTTTAAAGACAGTAAAATGAAAACAAAAATGCAAAACTATCTCAGCAAAACCCTGATACTAGTTTTATGGCCAGTCTGTCACGACATAAAACAACACAGGTGAACACACCACTAAAATGAAAAGAGATATTCTGAAAAAACCAAACCCTTAAAGCCAACAAGAAGCAAACCAATAACTTAAATAAAAATATATCAGTTTGCAATCTCTGCATCAATCAAAGCTCAAGAAATTCCTCATAGGCTTGTCAAGAGTCTAAGGGGATGCATTTCTGAACTACGCAATTTTTTTCTTTCAGCTTGCAACGACCCACCCATATAATTTTCCAACCCTCCCTCACCCCTTGCATTCCAGTGTTTTCCTTCTGGCCCAGACACGAGGTCAACAAAATGAAAACAAGAGGGAGCAATAATGAATTCATGACTGTTATGAAATAAGAAACCTGTTTCACTTCAGCCAACCATGCAGTGAATTCTGGTCGCTTAGTCCTACAGACAAAAGAACACCACCACAAGAAAGGTAAGAACACCAGAACAGGGATAATTATCCAAAAGCAACAGCAGGTTCAAGCATATAAACAGATACCGGGGTATTGACCATCAAAAAGAATGGCATACATAGTTACACTATGGGAGAGAAACCATAGATATCCGGTCCCAATCGGTAAATTTCAAAAAATGAACCCTAAGCAAGACAAGCTTAAGGTTAACTACAATTTCGAATATTAAATTTACACGTCAAAAACAATAAACCCTGTCAAGCAAGTTTGAAGATGAATGCAGAAAAGGCATTCATAGCCTCCCCTCATTTCTGATCTTTAATTCTTCCAAACTCATCAAAAAATTCATCCAGGCATTTCTGATCCTTATTTCTTCCTAACTCATCAACAAATTGTCCACTGATAGTGCTTATGATTAAACATACCCAATTACAATTATTTATTTTCTCACTTAAACACACTAAATTGGTAGCCCAAAGTAAAAAAACAACAATCAAGACAAAGCAACAAACAAGAAAAAAATAATAAAACAAAAGGTCTGAATTAAACATTACCACATATCAGTTTCTCTAATGATTCCATACTTCCCCCATGAATTGGTGACAGCACCTTTCTTCCCTTTATCCAACTTTTCCTTCTCCTTCTTCTTCTGCTTCTTCTTCTTCTTGTTTTCTTCTCTCTCTTTCTTTCTCCTCTTCTTCTCTCTCTCTCTCTTCCTCCTCTTCCTCTCCCTCTCCTCCTCTCTCTCCCTTTCCCTCCTTCTCTTCTCCTTCCTCTTCCTCCTCCTCCTCCGCCTCCTCTCCTCCTCGCTCTCGCTATCCTCCGAATCTGAATCCGAGAATTCCGAATACTCCGAACTGGAACCAGAATCCGACTCGGAGCCCGAGTCCTCGCTCCTGCTACGTCGTCGTTTCCGCGACTTGTTCCGCTTTCCTCTGTCGCCTTTGCTTCTGTGTTTTCTCTCCTCCCCCTCGTCTTCCTCCCCAGAATCGGAGCCAGAATCGGAGGTTTCCCTCTCTTTCTTACCTCCGCGCTTCCTATGATTTCCGTTTTCGGATTCGGGATCGGAACCGGCGTCGGCCTCCGCTTCTGCGACGTCGTCTTTCTCTGGCACGGAGCCTTTTCGATCTTTTCCCATTTGTGCCGTCTACTATTGAGAATCAGGGAGCAGCTCCGAGAGAGGGCAAGGGCTAGCGAGGTAAATAAAACTTATTCAGCGGTGCACTTATTTTTATAATTTTTTTTTAAAAATTATATATTATTTTTTCTGTATAAAAATTTTTTTTAAAAAAAATACTTAAAAGATTTAACAGTGGTTTATGAGCAAAATGAGTTTCTAATGCACTCCACACCGTGATTATCGTTAAAATCTTCAATATTAAATATTTTTTATTCTAACTTATTTCTAATACATGCGGTGTGTATATATCAAATATTTCTAATTTGTCTAAATTTTTGTTGTTTAATAATATGAATCCGTCAACTTAAATTGCGTATTCATCAACATATATTGTCCCATCGTTGATCAAATATTTTTTCCAAAGATGTGTTAAACATTTATTCATTGAATGAATCAATAAAAATTGATTCCCTTAATATCAAATTATATAATAATTTTAGAACTGAAATTTTAATCAAAATTAATTAACTGAATAAAAAATATATATATGGTCGATGAAATTCACATGTCAATGATTTTTTTTCATAGTGAAAAATATGACATCATTGATACCCTCTACAAATCTTGAGATATGATAGATTTCATATCTTGTTCCACTCATTTTTTTTTTTATTTTAACTATTTCATGGAAAATTCCAAATGTTGTAGATTCCTAAGCCATATATGATGTGCGGCTTTAGCATTCATGGTTCGGTAGAGCTAATGCGGATGACCCCAATTGGGATTTGGGACCTGCAAAGGAGGGCATGCTCAAAACTCTAAGTTGTGATGGTCGAAGATCGAATATGAATTTACTCTTGCATACTCGGTTGGTTGACTCGACATTCTCACTCTCAGCATTAGCAGCATCTCCGTGAACCAGTACAATGAGCAATGAAAAACGTTGTTTTGCTAGAGCTAGGCAAAATAAACAATTGGAGATTATTGAATCATTCAGCATTCTGGCCTTTTCCCGCTAAGAATTGCCTCTGTTTCTTCATCTTCATCTATTTTACCATTCTTCATGCTCTCTAGAATCCCATGCACTTCTTTCCCACCTCTGATATATGCCTTGATCAAGGCATGGTACATTTGCCTATTATTTGGAACCTTGCTCTCCAATGAGCTCACAAAAGATTCTACTTCTTCTACATCCCCATTATTGCCAACCCAATCCAATATGGTGGAAATCAATTGAGGTTTGGGCCTCCACCCCTTGTTTTCTTTCTGTAGAGCTAGAGCTTCCTTCATGCACACAAAAGCCTTTTCCATATTCTGCCTATCAACATAACCTGATGCAAGGATAGCCCAGCTATTTGGAGTTGGGGTCTTCTGTTTTTCTACCATGCATCGAAGCATTCCTTCAGCTTTCTCCATTAGTCCCCTCTGACAATAACCGATGAGGAGGACATTTGGAACTCGGAAATCATAAAACTGGCAGGATGATTCCCACTCATCTAGCAAATTCTCTGCTTCCTCAAACTCCCCCAGCTTGACTAAACATCCTAGCATGGTTATATAATCCCTATTGATCTGCTTCTTGCACTTTGTCTTCGCAAGGCCCCACAACCTCAACATCTCATTCTTATTCCCAAGACTTGCATGAAGAGAAATCAAATAATTGTAACCCAACACATCTTTGTCCACTATTTCTTCACATTTCCTTAGGTGGATGAGTGCTCTCTCTTCTGCGCCTGCTTTTATGTGGATATGGGCTGCTGTGGCATACGTTTGCCAATCCATGGTGATGTGAGGTTGGTTTGCCATTTCTTGTAGGATTTTCTCCACATTATCAAGATCAGACCTAGCCCCATAAGAGTCAATGCATATTCTGTAGCTGAAATTGTCAAGGGAGAGACCATTCTCCTTCATCTCTGAAAACACATCAGGAACTTTCTCGAACTGGCCAGTGCGTGCGTAAAGGGACATCAGGTTATTATAGGGGAGAGTACTGTGTGCAAAACCCAACTCCTTCATCTTCTGCATAAGGGAAAGAGACTTGTCTACTAGACCCTCTCTGACATAACAGTTTAGAAGAGCACCATAGATTTTGTCGATTTTATCCTTGTCATCCATGTTTTTGAAGTAGCTCTCTGCAGAATCGAGACCACAAACCCTGCCGATCAAATCCAACTGCACAGCTCGGTCAGCCAGTGAGAAAGTGGCTGGTACCTTGATACTCATCCACTCAGAAGCCTGCACTCCCACAGTGAAATGTAAAACATTAAAATAAAATGCAAACCCCATAATTACTAGTTCTAGATTCATGTTTTATATACCACGAGACAAGAATACTGACACAACTTGTTTTCACCTTGGAGCAAAAGGGAAAAAAAAAAAAAAAAAAAGAGGAGAAGAAGCGAATATATTAGCATGGCAAAATACTAGTGAAAGGCATTAGGTAAAAAAAAAAAAAATATAGAATAAATAAATGGTGACTTAGAAGTTCTTTTCCCTATCGGACTCCTTTTGCACTAAAATGGAATGACCACTATAATAGCATTCTGCAAAGAAGCCACTTTTTGCATTACTCTGTCAGATTACTTACATCTGAATCTTATACATCAATGGCCTCCAAGCATTCCATGATGCCTACTCGTTACTATTTCTACTTTTTGCTCAGTGAACTTGCTTGTAGTCCCTCCAATCATACTAAATCTTGAATTGGGCTCACAAAAACTCACAAAGGGCTGCGGGCACGATATCAATTTTGCAACCCAATTTTAACTTGAGCCTCCTCACTCAATCAAAACTTTAACTACATATTCGTAAGCCCCAGTTATTGTCATCCTTGTACAAGAAAATTGAGCAAAACATCAGCTCCAAACTTTGTTTCCCTTCTAAATTCACATTCCTCCGTTATTTCTAAACATCCATCGAAAGCATGAACCTGAATTCAAATCCACCTCAGTCAACAACCACTCACATTCTCTCCATCCCCTTGACTTTCCGCTCAAAAATCTGAAACTAATGTATTCTCCTCTCTTTTGTTTACACGCTCATTTCACGTGACCAAGAACATAACTGTTTGACTAATAACAGAAAAATACTTCAACTACCCCGAAACCCACAAAACACAATGTAAATCACCAAGCCCACATTTTCTTTTCTTTCCCCGAGATTCGGCATAAGAAGAACAGAGTGACAGACAGAGAAAGCAGAAAAGCAGCGGGTTTAATTAATTCACATATAAGCAGAATGAATGACCCTTTTTATAAATTTAAAAAAAAAAAAAAACTTTTCTTCAAAGAATAAACCAGACCCAAATTTCCACTCTATTTCCTGCACATTTTCACCAACCAAAGCAAAGGCTCTTCAGCAGAAAAAAAATAAAAAATAAAATAAAAACGATGCACCAAACCAAACCTCAAGGGCTTGCCTGTGGCGCCGGTTGGAACGGAGGATTTTGACAGTTCTACGGACCTCATCCGCCTTGAATTCCTTCAACTCTTCAGCCCACTTATCAAGAACGGGGACCACACTGATACTGGGGTCCCCGAGAGGGCTGATTCTTGAATACAGGTTTTTCGGTGCTGTTCTTGCTTCCGTGGAGTATGTTCTTTGCAAGATTGCATTTGCCGTGAGGCTTTGCCTTCTCTTTAGGATGGTGCAAAGCATCGATCTCATGGGGGGAAGGCAAAGTCAAGAGCTTTGCTTAGAATTGAAGGTGATGGATGTACTCCCAGGTCAGAGGGTAGTCCTATAAAATTGTTGTTAAGATTGGATGCAGTCTTTGGGTTTTAGGGTTTTAGGGGCAGTGACTCGGCTGCCCCAGAGTGATTTAATTATGTTGTGCATCAAACGGCTACATCAGTACAATCTAAAGATTAAAACAGTGCGTCCGTAAATTTTTTATTTTGTAGACTCACTTCTTTCCTGATAATTATAATTTGCATCTGGTTTCACGGGTGAAGACTTTAGAACAGAGTCATATTTTACCTGAATTATTTGCTTACTCGGCAGCAATCTTTTCCTACAACTGACTTTGGTAGCTTTGGCTTAATGGATTAAAAGAAAAATTAGTTAATTACATAATTAGTTGGTTCTGTACAATGCAATGAGCAATTATGATGGGTAGTAAAGGAAATGACCAACATGTATTACACGGACGGATGGCAAAGAGAAAAAAAAAAAAAAAAAAGGAAATGAAATGGTTTGTACGATAGAAGAAGATTACTTTTTTTGTTTTTTTTTTCAGCTCACATTTTAATGGACTTAAACCCTAAAATAGAAAGTGATGGAATATGCTTTGAAAACCCACGTACAGCCAAAAGAGACAAATTGTGTGAACGGGGTTCTAAAAACAAGCTTTAGCAGTTTATGTAACAAACACATTGATAGCCCCCTTTGACATTGGCTACACAAACACCATTCCCATGCTTCTGCTGAAGGCACCGCTGTCTACAGGATGTGAGATTGCATCCAGTTGGGTCCATCACCGCATAGCACCTTTGCCCATCCTCTTTCAGTAAATCCACCGCCACTTCCGCTTTTTGCCAACCCATAACCAGAAAATTACAACAACAAAAAAAATAGAAAAGAAAAGAAAAGAAAAACATGAGATTAAGCTAATGTAACAGGGAGTCGTTACTATTTATAGGAATGCATATATACAATTGAATGGAAAGTAATTTGGCACAGATGGGTTGAAACCTTTCTGAACTACGAGGCCCCTTTTGCTCTATTGTGCGTAATATTATGCTCAGTGAACAAATTGCATATAATGCCAATTTATTACATTTTTTTGGTCAATATATCAACGAAAGTAAACAAGAGAAATGAAACTGAAAACCATATAATGCATTAGTACCTGAGGAAGGCAGCATGATCACGACTAGGAGAAAGCAACATAAGCAGCAAGCAGGCTTCATGGGTACAAGAAAATGAGGTTTAGTGCCGATGGATGTTGAGCTTTGATATACGCATCAAAAAGAGAAGGAAGGATAAAGCTTCACGCGCGTTGGGGACCTCAGCCCAGAAAAAGAAATCGTGCCTAACAATTTTGTATTTGCTTTCCATATATATAAACTAATTATACTATAAAAAAAAAAAAGATAACCATAAAATTATTTTATTATAATTCAAAAAATGATTATGTAGACCTATTATTTTTTTCAAACTCTGTCGGGTAGATGTCACTCTTTTTCTGGTTTAATAGCCGATAGATTTCATCATGTGATGTCCCCTACCCCTAACCACAACATCAGCATCCATTGTGATATACCTATTCAATGATGACTCGTAGCCCTCTCTGGCTTTCTCACGAATCAGAAAGTAATACAAAGCTGGAACTATCTATGCACACGGTGGATCTCTGCAAAATACGATGTCCCATCGTATCAAATCAAAGCGAGTTCAAAACGGTTTAAGCATCCCAAAAGTGTTTTAGTGGAAGCGTGCATAATTTCCAGTTAAGCACCAGAAATGGATGACGATAAACTAGAGCAGCATCGTGAGCACAAATGTAGCAAGTTGGTTTTTCCTCACTACAAGTCTCTCCAGGCCACATGCTCTAAAGGGTGTCTTTTTGGATTTGAGTTTCTTTGGTTGGAAACGCGTCTGAGAAAGGTGTCTTTTTGGATTTGAGTTTCTTTGGTTGGAAACGCGTCTGAGAAAGACGATCTCCCTCTTCTTCTTCTTCTTCTTCTTCTTCTTCTTCTTCTTCTTCTTTGCTTTTTCGCTCTTTTGGACCACTTTACTTTCCCTTTTCAATATTTTCCTTCCACGCATAAATTAAACCAGAGCAGTTCCTAGCCTAAACCAAAATATGTACACACTTTCGTAGTCCAAGGACCACCTAGCTATCTAAAATAACGCGACTCGATTAACTAAAATAACACACTTTCAGCATTGTTAGGCTCAAGTTGATGTTGTGCTAGACTCGCTTACCATTACCAGCTCTTCCTCCCTGTCTTTTTTTTTTTTTTAATAATTATTGTTTTTAGTAGCGGAGAGACCCCGATTGGTACTGGTTGTTCCCCTGTCAAATGATTAGAAATTATTGGAATTTTTCTACAAACATATAACATATATTGTAACGAGAATGTCATGAGGCAAATAGTAGTCAATAAAATAAAATTTCATTTTTTTTTCCTTTTTATTATATCGTATTCAATCAATTACAAATGGAGGATTGCACCTGATTCTTCTACTTACAACAAGCTTTTGAATCACAGGAACTATAGCAAATGTTAAACGTACACATATTACTCAACAATTCTAGTGGCATGGCATCTACAAATAATATCATTAATTTCATGCTCATTCTCGAACCATCAAAAAAGAAGGAAAAAAAAAAAAATCTTGATTGATACATGGCACCCTTTCATTGATACAACATTCAACATCCACAGATTTCAGCAAATTAGTGACATAAAATCTTGATTGATTGATTGATTGAAGATTAAGGTTTTGTTACCTTCTATAGAGCACAAGAACTATGCCTTCGTTGCCTTGTCTGGCAATCCGGAAAATGCGGCCACGGACATGTCAAAATGCTAGCGGGGAGGATCGCACCACCCTCCGTGCTTGTTTGGAGGGCAGAAATTGGTGGCCGTCATCTTCACCATGTCACGCCGGAGGCACCGCCTGGGTTCAATCCTTAAGTTGTACATTACTTGGTAGCAAGCACCACATGCCTTGCCACTTCTAAAAAGTGCACCACTTACGGCGGCCGTGTTCACTCCGAATCCGGCATGGAAGGTATTGTCATATTCGCAAGCTCCTCCTGATGATGATATATATAAGATCAATAACATAACGTTAGTATGATGTATGTATGACAAAGTCTATTACCTTACTTGCGGAAACTAGTCTCTGCCACACCTAATAAATATATCGAAAGTAGAACTTACATTAAAATTTATGCCTAACAAAAATGACTCCAAGATCCGTAAGAATGACAATACTAATTGAGTTCCATCATCATTTTTTATTGGACAATTGACACTCTATAAAAGACCTCCAAAAATTTAAAAAAAAAAAAAAAAAGATTTTGGAGAGGAATTTGCTCTATGCCACGGTTACAGGGCATCGCAACTTCTACTAGATTTTTACAAACTTAAAATATGTAGTGAGGCATCATGCCAAGTAAGACATGTCATGAAATTTATTTTTATTTTTTTATAAATTTTATTTTATTATTTATTTTATCATATTTCAATTTAATTAAAAATTTTATCTAAATTAATTAATAGGTATATAAATTATTCATGAATTATTTCAATTTTTTTATTTATTTAAAATATTTTTAATTAATAAAATAATTTTAATTATAAGACATTTATAAATTTAATGTTAAAATTATCTTATAATTTAATAATTCAATAATATAATATTTTAATATATCAATTATTAATTATCATATGAATAGATTAAAAAATAATTTAATTTTTATTTTTCCTACACAATCTGCAATGTGAGTATTAGTCAAACCACAATAATTGATCAAAAGGTGACAGGTCAAAAAAAAAAAAGAAACATTGATTGTTAAAGATATTATGAATAAATTAATTTTTTTTATACTAGTGAAAATTTCAATTATGAATACCAAATAATCACTTTATCAATAATAAATTTTACCAATTCAAAATATGAACCCATAACTCATAAGTTTCATAATCTTATTAATTATTTATTTATTGTCTCAAATTTTTTTAATTTTATTGTAATTAAAAAAATTAATTATAAATCAATAATAATTATTAACATAATGAAAATTCATTTTACAGAATAAATAAGTACAAGTCTATTTAGAAAAAAATAAGTACAAGTTAAGAAGATTAAATATATTAATATATTCAAGGTACTTTGTCAACTTGGGAGTAAATTTCATTTAAATAGAAGGGCCTGATATATGACATGTTACAACACTACTAATTCCAATGATAAGTCTATAACCCACATATCTAATAATATTGATAATTATTTACTTATTTTATTAAACTTTATTGATTTTATTGGGATAAAAAAATTTTAATTATAAATTAATGATAATTATTGATATAATAAATATTCATTTGAAAAAAAATAAGTAAAAATTTATTTGAAAAAAAATAAATACAAGTATGGAAGATATTAATATATTCAAAGTACTCTTTCTTGTGGCATAAAAAATATTAATTTTTTATTATCAACTTATTCATTTGAAAAAAAATAAGTGCAAATTTATTTGAAAAAAAATAAATACAAGTATAGAAGATATTAATATATTCAAAGTACATTTTCTTGTGGCATAAAAAATATTAATTTTATATTATCAACTTGAGAATTATTTTCATTTAAGTGAAAAGTTTTAATAAATGATACATCATAAGATTATTCTTTATTATTTTATATTGTGATTTTTATTTTATAATTTATTTATTTATTTTTATAGTATTTTAATTTAATTAAAAATTTTATCCAAATTATTGAGAAAAAATATAAATTATTTTGAAATTACTTTTATTTTTTTATTTAATTATAATATTTTTTAATTAATCACTAAATATTTTTTATTTAAATTAAATATATTTTTAATTAATTAAATAATTTTAATTATAAATATATATATGTAAATATAAAAAATAAAGTTATCTAATAGTTTAATAATTTAATAACTCAATATTTCAATATATCAAGCATTAGTTATCATACTAATAATATAAAAATTCTCCTGTAAAAGTTCATATTTCTTTTGATAAATTTCAGAAAAATATTTTAGAAGTTCAATCTAAGTGCGTGTTTTGCTAATTTCTTTTTCGCACTTCCATCTCGCGTCAACAAACCCTGAGTTCCATAGGTACTTGGTTTGACCTCCTAACGAGAATTGAGGTCCTTGCTTAGAGCGGAGCGAGGCCAATTTCACGTAGTTGCTCAGTGTGCCCCCCCCCCCTTTCGTCATGGAAAATTCTTGAGTAACTTACACAATTTCGATTTATTGGGTTTTTTTTTTTTTTTGTCACGTTGTTAACGAGTTTTTTACCCAGGAGATTCCGAGGTTTTTGTCCAAATGATTGAAATCCATGAGTGAACAATAATACGGAACATAACAAGACATTTGATTTGGGTAGGTTGCATGTCTTACCAAAGGGTGAAGGGTGAAGGGGCTTTGATTGGCACCATAGAAAGTTGCATCAGCATCAAGCCAACCACCGGACTGACCATTAATCCCTTCCAAAGCAACTGTAGGCACCGCGAAGTAAAAGAGCCAGACCGAAACAGAAGGAATTGTGATTAGAGGCCCCCGTCTTTCTTCCTCGACAACAACAAAAAATTAACTTAAAAAAGTACACTGCGAGTTTCTTGAAGAGAGTGTCTCCATCATGTGGCACTCTTATTCGCGGTAGTTGGCGTTGAGATATAAATTAGAATTGTATATACCTGGATCTAAAGCGTTAAATTTTCTTGAAATTAAGAAACAATGAATAAAATGATGCGTGGCCTTAGGTCTGCACAGTACTGAAAAAATTGGAGGCGAGAGCATGTGCTGCTCAGTGTTCCAGGTTCTGCCACTTCTTTCGAAGTCACTTGTCGGTGTTTTCTAATTCTTGCATTGATGGAAGTCCACGTACCGAGTGAGAACTCGGAAGGTGAGAGGGGGGCAGAAAACGGAAAGGTGGGAGCGGTCGTTGAGACCATTCCGATGAAGGGTGGGGTACTTCTGGACAAAATGTACGATAAGTGGACCTTTTGCAGAGTTTTGATGTATACTTTACGAGCCATTGGCTGAAAACTGCCAAAAGTCCATGCTTCGGCGCTGATTTGCAGAATCCCTTTGAAGAAACGAGGGAATGTGACTGAAGTTTTAATACAAAATGACCTTAACCCCTTCATATTATATCGAAGAACTACAAGCCACCTGGTTTATCCCAAGTGATCATCAAGTCTTATAGTTTATAAGCGGCACTAATAAAAAAAAAAACGAAAACATAGTATTTAACCTGAGAGTCGCTAGAAAGGCATCAAATTTTTTAGCAAACAGAATTCAATTTATTAGTCTCTATTATTTTTCTTTCGTATCAACTTTTTTTTTTTTTTTTTTTTTTTTTGGAAAAGTAGAGCGTAAATGACATTGTTGCCGAATTTGAAAAACAGGACTTGTTGTAATCGTGAATCTGAGATCCCAATTGTAAGATGTAACTTCTCTGGACCAAACAATACAGTTGCGATTCCCACATGACTGCCAAACGAGGGCAAAATTCAAAACGGAAATATAACAGTAAATGAAGAATGCCATTACATTATTTACCTCCAATACTGCTAGATAAGGTGGGTTTCCTCCAAACTTTCTATGTCCCTCTCTAATATCTGTCCATTATATCTGATTGTTATTTTTACACATCCAATCTGAACATTGATGTGATTAAAATAGGAGAAGACACAGAAGAATGCAGCAAACAAGAAAGATTGTTACTCTATGTAGAGACTTTTCAAGCTGCATTTCCTGCCTCCTCATTCTAGGACTACTAGTCCCGGTGAGGAAGTAAGAATCTGGGTTAGAATAAGCAAGCAAACTCGGGTGCGAGGTCCCTAGGATCCTTGCAAACATCAGCTCTCCAACCATTCCAATCATTGGATTGAAGAGACTTGTGAAGGTTGTACTGCCAAAATTTGATGAAGCCATGGTTGCATAATCTCCGTAAGGGTGAGAGAAATACTGCTGGTGATGGAATGGCTGCAGTGGTGACTGGAAGGCATTTGGATGGAATTGCTGACTTTGCTGGGAGTTGTTACTAATTGGTAGATTCAGCCTAGAAGGAGGTGGCCTTCGAGGCACTACTTCATCCCTTGGGGGTTTTGTTGGTTCTGATTCAGATGGTGATGTACCACGGCCATAAAGGGGAACCATTGAATTTAAGGAGACGCTAGCCTTGCAGACGGGGCAATTTGGCTGTTGTGGGTCAGAATCATTAGAGGAGCTACAAACATGGAGCCACTTGTACATGCACGGCCAGCAGTAAAGATGACCACAGAGGGTAACAACAGGGTCACGCGCTGAATCTAAGCATATGTTGCAATCAAAGGAGCCACTGCTGTTGTCTGATACTGCCATTGGGGACGAGACGGATTTCCATTTCTGCATAAGGCTGACATTTTCCTCGGATTCAAAGTGTGCCTCATTCTCAAAGAAGTTTTCTTCCATAGCTATTTGCTCTGTTCCAAAAAGAGGATCTTTTAGGTTATGCAGAGAATTGGATAATTATTTGATTAGGAAAAATGGGTAAATATAATTCAACACAAATATTGACACATGTATATAAGAACATTTCCCTGTATTTTTAGTACCAGCATCAGTGGAGACAGAAACAAGCACTAACAATCCATCCATATTCATAAGAAGATAACAACAACAACAACAATAACAACAAAGCCTTAATCCAGTCAAAAGAAGTGAGGAAAAATTACCAAAGGACAACAATACAACAACAATAATAATGACAAATGCAGGTCAATATATGAATCTTTTTTCATCATGTCCTTTTATGAACTAAGTTTAGTGTGAAATGTAATTATTCTAAATCCTTCATAACCAAATATTCTCAAGACAACTCGAGTCATTCATTCCCTATCCTCTCACTGTTCACCTAGAATCAGGCACCTTTTTTAATTGAAGTATTTGTAAATCTATGTTGGACATGTCCAAACCAACGAAAACTCTCCTTCAACTCATCTCCAATTGGAGCCACAACTACTTTTTTTTTGTTTTTTGACAGAGAGCTATATCTACTTCACTACAACTACCATCATTTATTATTTGGCTCTTTTCAAGATGGCCAAACATCCATTTAAATATTCTCATCTGGGCTACACTCATTTTTTGAACATGTTTCTTCTCAGTCCAACTTACACTACTGTACAACATTGCTATCTTAATTGGCTTTTGATGTAATAACCTTTTGAGTTCATGAGAATTTTGTGGTCACATGAAATCTAGTTGCACATCTCTATTTTAGTCATCCATCTTATGAAAAGATACTTTATATTCCTAACTCTGAATAACAGAGAATAAATAATGAAATTAGTCAGAAAAGGGACTTCTGTACCCTTTGGTCCAACAGTGTGTCCGTCTGCTTTGATAACTTACTAAAATTACAATGCATGTATTCTGTGTTCATGCAACCCAGCCTATATAACCCTAGATTGTGAGGTATTTGTCCATTATTCTAATTTGCAGTCTAATCCCCCCTTAATCTCATCTATCTTGAAGATATCTTTGCAAATCACTAGTACCAAGGGACATCACCCTGAGTATCAAAAGAGTCGATGTAAACCCAAAAAACAGTATTAAGGAAACTATAATTTCAAACGGTAAGCAGTAAAACTTCAAAAGAAACCACACTTTGGCAGCAGCTTTCTGACTGATGTTGGTTAGACCAAATAGGGGAGGTAAAGTTATCTCAACCAACCAATTAAAGATGAACAAAACTATGAGCTTCTACTAACATTTTTCATAGCCAAACAAAGAGATCCAAAAGCTGACAACTTAGATGTGAATAGAATGATCAATACTGGATGCCTGATTCTTCCACATTTACCCCCATCAAACCAGAGGACCCATGCCCCATGTTGACCAACTAAAAGAAGGATGTCCCAGTGCACGTTGACTAATTACTGGTCTTTATAAAAAGAAATTTACAATTCTCGGACTGCCTACCTGGAGCTTTTTTAATGAAGCCTATCTAAAGCATCAGTTGGTGTAAAAAAGTTAGCTTAACAAATTTAATGTCTTCTGATGTTTACAGGTTCTGACTGAGGACAATCTGTTGCAGACAAGTCATGATTGAAACACAGCTCCTTTATCATTGTAGAACATAATTCAAAATTCATCAGTTGTAATTCATAGCAAAAAATGACATTTAAACTTCAGTTCCTCACATGAAAATGAAAATTTAGAATGCCTAATCCAGCAGGAGATTTAGAATGCCTAATCCAGCAGGAGACTAACTCCACCTCCCATCTAGTTCTTTGAAAATGTTGCATCAAGAAAATTGACCGAGCTAAAAAATAAAAATAAAAATCAAGCTCCACTCTCACATTAAAGCTAGTTTCCAGTAATTTCACCCTTGTACAATGCAATTCTCCTTCTTTAGGACTAAAAAATTGGTCCCTTTGAATAACTGCAGTTTGAATTATACTCAATAAATGATTCTCAAACGCCTTCACAAGCATTTTGGAACGATAAGAGCAACTGGACGCTTATTAGCATATAAAAGTTCCAGAAAATGACTGGTTCTTTTCAATTTAAGACAACATATCTTAGGATGCATAAGGAAATCTTGTTGTAGAAATGGAACTCCAATATTAGTTGGTCAACAGAAGATGCCGCACCAGGAGAACCTCTAGATTTCATCATAAGTACATGCTACACTCATCAGTTGACCCTTTGGCCATAACCCCATATCATCAACATATGTCCATCAACTCCAAGGTCAAAGCGATTAACCAGATTATAACTCTATGATGATTCAAAATAAATAAATAGCCATTAGCCATTACAACAAAGGAAAAGAAAAAAAATTTAAATAATACTAATAATTAAAACTTTGCGGGCACCAATTATATTCACAATGGATAAGAAGCTTAGAACGGCCAATTGGAAAAACAAACAAAACACACCCCCCCAACAAGAACCCAATTTGCAATACAATATAAAATGACGAATTCAAACACATAAAATGTACATCTGAGACAGAGAAATATCATACCTCAGATCCCGAAATGGCAGAGAATCAGATCAAACTGGGAAATGGGTTCACAAAAAACTTAATAAAAAAATTAAGAAAAACGCCTCAAGAACGGATGAGAGAGAGAGAGAGAGAGAGAGAGAGTCAATGGGTGTCGGTTAGGGTCTTAATTGGCGATAATGGCTGGGAGAAAATGTTGGGTACGTAGCCTACCGGTAGTATTATTAAGGGAAAAACAAACACAACTTACCCCTTTTTTTTTTTTGCTTTTTTTAATAATAAATTCTACGCCTTTATCTTCAAGATATAAATTTTATTTCAAAAAATAATATAAAATTTATAAAAATTTAAAAAATTATTTATTTATAACTCACACTTAATCAATACTTTACATATATATATATAATATTAAAATCGCAAGGAGAGGACGTGGCCTGCCTTAGGACCA
The DNA here is from genome assembly GCA_019804595.1 of Bruguiera parviflora. NCBI lineage: Eukaryota > Viridiplantae > Streptophyta > Magnoliopsida > Malpighiales > Rhizophoraceae > Bruguiera > Bruguiera parviflora. Next base: position 1,121,033 of record CM034053.1, read on the forward strand.
CTGGATCGCACGTGTGTAGGTGCTGTGCCTGTGTGGCCCTGTTTGGCTCCACCAATCTCATCCTGGCCGTTGATTGCTCTAATCATTTGCTTCTCTGTTTTACCTCCACCCTTTTCTGGGTTCCATATTTTTGGCATCCATGTAATGAATCTATGCCAAAAATACTTGGATTGATGGATTCGCTTATACTCAATAATAAAAATCAATCTCATTTCTTAGCCTCTTCCAATTATAATACCATTAAAATTAAAAATTATTAATTTAAAAATATTTAATTTTTTAATGACATTCACTCTAATTTTTGCAGTATAAATCATTAGTTATACGATATAATATAATTTCTAGTATATTCACTAAGATTGGTTACATTGTTATCGAATGGCCCATATTGATTTTTTTTAAAAAAAATTAGAGTTATATACATATTTAATCTTATTATGACTCTCCTTTATACCTCATTTAAAAATAAGCCCACCAAATTTGAATCGGTGTTTTTCAACCTTTTTTTTTTTTTGTTTCCTAATTGTACTCCGTTACTCAGGAATTTTAAAAAGGAAAAGAATTGTTAAGTTTGTTAATTGTATAATAAATTGGGTTAGTGCCTGCTTTGAGTAGTCCATTAGGTCTAAACATCCAAGCACACAATTGGTACCTAGTAAACACTTTTGTCTTCTCCCCAAATCAAGATTTTTCATATCACATATTTCTGTGTCTTATTTTAAGATAATGATATGTTAAATTTGTTGCAGAAAATTCTTACAATGATAAATTGTTATTTTTCAATGGTGTACTAAATTGGTGAAAACGCACTAAATTCAGCATTTATTCGTACATTAGTCATTTAAATTTAAATTAAAAAAATAAAAAATAAAAGGCTTCTCCTCTAAGAAAATTCAGCCGGCACAATAGAATGAGTTTAATTGATTTACAGCCATTCATTAGACCAAATTCACTTGCATTTTTATCAGTATGATGCAAGAATTTCTTTTTTGTTTCAGCTAAAAAAAATTCAGGAAAAACATCACTTATTTTCATTTTATCCGAGCCTTAATGATGAGTATAGTCCTGCTATTTTGCTGTAAACCCAGAGGAAAAGGAGCAGCATATCACATTTTTTTTTAGAATCAAAGTAAATGTCCTTGCACTGGAAGCGTCAGGTGGCATCATCAAAGGGCAACTACTGCGATCATTGATTCATTGTGCTGTTTGTCAGAAGCACCATTCAGATCAAGACTTTCTATAACCCCAAGTTCTCCTCTCCAAGCACAACCAGGAAGGGAAGACGTCTTCTCCACCTGTTTTAAGCTGGGTCTCGAAGGGACTAAAGTTTTTGGCTAATGGTTAATGATAAGTTTTGAGATGAAGAGTTTTAAAGTTCAAATCTTACTTTTCGCCTATCTCAGAAAGAAAACACACAAAAAAAATTAAAAAAGAAAAATCACTTTCTAAGGTTTCTGAAATGAAATTAGTTATTCTTCATGGAAAATATTCAAATGATTTGTACAAAAAAATCCGCTTGCTAATTTAATCAAGCAATTAAATCAGGCTAGACCTAAATGAAGCTTGTTAATAGAGATTGTGCCAGACACAACTGCAACACGACATCTTTCCCTTCCATTAAGAGTTTATTCTGTGTCTTTAACATACATTTATTTGGAGCTTCTCTTGAAGTTCTGACAAAGCACAAAGAGCTTGATGTACCTAGAAACAGACCCTTATCGAATAATAAATACCACACTAATTTCTTTTGCCCTACACAGGCCCTACCAGACCTGCCTAACCTTGTCTAGCATTATTCAGTAGCAAAATAGATAGATAACAAACGAAGAGAGGGGGGGGGAAGGCAGAAAAACACATGAATTTATGTGTTTCAGCAATATATCTATTTCCACAAGAGTCTCCCATGTATTCTTTCACCCCGAAAAGGAGCAGTAATTACAAGCACGCTTGGGGTTTCTCAAATATATCCTTGTAAGCTACAATATAAAACACTTAAAATCATGATATAACTCCATGATAGACCACACACCTTATCTTCCATTCTAAAACATAAGGGTCGTATCTGAATAAACCTAGACTGAGATCCAATATAAAATTATGACATATAAAGAAAGAGATTAAATTTTCATCGATAATGAGATGTCAGCAATCAAACTACCATCTTGTCTTTTGATACTTGATGCCAATTGAGGTATCTGATCCCACAATGCAAAAAGGAAGACTTTAAGCTATCAAAGGCTGGAACAAATGTCAAAGGTTAATGTTCTTACAACATTTCCAAGATTAGAAAGCAGGGCAGAGAAGAAACAAAGTTTCCCAAGGTTGTAGGGAAGAGGAGGTGAGTGAAGCATTTGATTTTTCGAAGTCATTTATCAGGCTCAAGTAGGAAGCTTGTCTGAGAACCTCATCTGGCCAATCCTAGCCTCTATGTGCTGCATATGCCAAATGCCATGAACAGCTCCCAATCCAATGATGGAGAGATGAGTAAAATAAATTTCCCTTAGACAACTGTGATTTTTCTTGGACAAACAACTTCAACGCAGGACCTGGGAGGTCAAGCTATCCCAGCTGAGAGTCAGTTCTATTGAACCTCACATGCAACCACATTTGACACACTGAAAGTTTTTGGTGTCTTGAAAGTTTGAAGTCAAGATCTCGATAGACAAGCAATATAATCTGCCATAATAACTTCCTAATTGTGCCTCCCATAATAAATCATACACCTTATTTTATCTTGTAAAACATGGGAGCCAAAACTGAACCAAAAAGTCCAAAGCACAAAGACAGGTTGAATAATTTTCTTCAGCATCTCAACAGTCTGTCTAGCATATATCAATTTATTTTGGGAGCAATGTATCTGAACGAGGGGCGTGGGAGCTAACATGAAGAACAAATTTCAGAACGAGTTTAGTTCCAGTAAATGCTTTCCTCACTTACCACATTTACAAGAATTTCTCTACACTTGTTGTTAAAGTGCTTTTGGGAACAGCACCAATAATTGCATCTTTTTTCTCACCGTTCTTGAAAATCATTACAGTGGGGATGCTTCTGATCCCATATCTGGTCGCCGTGGAAGGACTCTCATCAGTATTCAGTTTGTAGCATTTAAGTTTTCCGGCATATTGCTTTGCCAGTTCATTAACTATGGGATGAATCATGCGGCACGGACCACACCATGGAGCCCAGAATTCAACCAGAACAGGGGGTCCAGATCCAAGAATAAGTGAGTCCCAGTCCTTATCAGTAACAGGAGACACTGCAGTTTGCAAACAATAAAAGGATTTGAAATTTTAAACTCATTAAATGTTATCTAACAGTCAGATTCTCCAAAACAAGACAATACAGATGACAAAAATGCAGAACAAGGATGCAAAGTGAACATAATGAGTTTTTTTTTTTTTTTTTTTGGGTATGACCCCTGAAGTGAACAGATGACAAGAAATATGCATTTGAATGCTATGCTGCGCAAAGGCTGTCCATCTGAAACACAGGAGGATCTCATCAACTTCAAATCGGAAAATTTCCCAACCTTGGCAAAATTAAGGCTAAAATTCCACAAAAATCTTAACCTTAATTGAAATTCTACTTTCATGCTTTTAAGATCAGTACTGTCTACACACTTGTTATTCAATCTGCGGGAACAGACTCAGAATACGAATTGGCGGAAAATGGAGACAATTAATTAATTGAAAATGAAAAAGAAAAACCAAAAAAAAAACAAAGGCAGAATTAAAGAGCGACTACTGACCTTCGACGGCGGTATCCTGAGCTTCGCAAACGATCCGGGCACCGCGAGGGAGAGCGGAGCGATTCGCCGATCCGAACGAGCGAGCCGAGGAGGAAACTAAACTGACCTTGAGGCCTCTGGCCTCCGGCAGCCTCACCGATCTCCAGGTGGCGGAGGAGATCGAAGGAGTGGAAGCGGTGATCGGAGAAGCAGTAAGAGATGGAACGGCGTACGAACGAGGTACGGTGAGTGATTCGAGTACGGCAGCCATAGGGAACAGCGGATCGTTGCTCTCGATAGAGAGAGGAGATAGAGACTGAGGGAGAGAGTGCCGCGTGCTTGTTTGGACTCGGAGTTTTAGTGAAGAGGCGTGTTTGGATAGACTGAGAGGATGAATGGAGTGGAGTGGCTGAGGCCATTTAGATTTTCTTTGTCTCTGTGTGCTCGTACGCTGCCATGTCATCTAAGATTTTTCTTTCTTCTTTTTTTTTTATATATATATATAAAATAAAAAATAAATGAATGCCAGCCATTGAAGAGAAACAATTTATTTATAAATATATAATTAATAATTATAATAATATAATATATATTTCTATTTATATATCATTATTTTTTATTTTTTATTTTAAAAAAAATATTTGAAAACACATATTTTTGTATAGATAAATAAATGCAAAAATATTTTATATTATATTAAAAAATAAGTTAAATTTTGTTCTTAATTTTTTTTTGTAGTTATAAATATTTAAGTGTTTTTAATTTAATTATAAATACTTAAATTTTATTTTAATTGATGATAATCTGTGGCTGAAAATTATCAAAACTTAAATTTATACATTAATCATATAAAAATAAATAAAATAATAAAAATCTGTGGGTGAGAATATATATTTTTTCGAAATTCGTTTCTAAATACTCTATCTTTCATTTTAACTTTTATTTTTGTACCATAATTATTAGTCTCCTTTTAAAATTATTATTTTGGAAAACTAATTAATTAAAGAAGATAATCTAGAAAAAGGGAAGATATACATAATTGGAGAGAGAGAGAGAGAATGAAAAGAAAAAAAAATCTAATATATATATATATATATATGACCCATCGAGGAGAGAAAAAAAAAGAGAGAGAGAGTGATAAGAGAAAAGAATTTAAGAAAAATAAGAGGGGGGAAAATTTTAAATTTAGGTAAAATTTGAAAGAAAAATTAAAATAAAATCTTAAAAAATAAAATAAAATAACTAGTGTTAGATTTGGCAAAAAAAAAGAGAGAGAGAGAGAGAGATTTTAGAGAGAAATATACTTAGAGTAGGTATTTTAATTATTTTATTTATTTTTTATTTAGCTAATAAATAAACTTAACAATATAAATATTTTTAATTACTAATTATTTTTGATCAAAACCAAATCTAAATATTTAAAATTGAATTAAATATTTTTAAACATTTAAAATTATATTATGAAAATTAAAAAATTTAAACCTAAATTTTTGTTTATTTTTTATGTACAACATATTTTATATTATATAAATAAGATGTTATACGATATTAAAAAATTTTAAAATAATATAATAATACTTAAATAATTTTTTTATGTTATAAAATATTATGCATATAATCTAAAATTATGTGTACACGGTCCTTCCATTGTAGTGTACATTAAATTATTAAAATGACCATGTTAATTCTAATGAAATTCTTAGTCATTATAAACACACGACAAAATATGATAAAATATACATATGTGCGTGTGTGTGTGTGTGTGTGTGTGTGTGTTCATGCATATGTATTGCTATTACATATAGACATATTTATACATAAAAAAAAAAACCTGTCAAGTTATATGTATCTTTCCGGTAGTTAGTGTATATATGTCTTGCTTGAGAGAAAATTGCTTCGGTTGAGGTTTCCCTACTGTTCATCCATGACCTGTACTTCATAACAAATGAAGGCAAATAGGAAGAAGAAGAAGAAGAAAAAAAACAAAGGGGGGGAAAACATCACCACCAGACGGCAGACATCTAACTCTAAAACGACTGTTCATCCATGATCTGTACTTCATAACAAATAAAGGCAAATAAGAAGAAAAAAAAAAGAAGGAAAATAACACCACCAGACGGCAGAAATCTGACTCTAAAATGACAGCTTGATGAAAGCTCATTGACTCATGGCTTCTTCAGCAAGCATTGCAATTCAGGATAACGATCATTTTTTTTATTTTTGTGTGTACAAATGTAGTTTGACTAGTTAATCCTAGAGTACATATTTGTGGGGGAAGACTAGTTCTACATGTACACTTGTAAGGACTCTTATGAGCTTTTGCAAAGCAACTAACGCCACAGGTGGCCTATAAATTTCCATTTTCCTATTCATATCTTCCCCAATACATTGGTTGGGTAGCCATATGATAAACTAACCAAATCCCTTGTGGACGGAACAATAAAAATGATTGCATTGAAAGATTAAAAATATAAAAATAATGAGTATTTATAATTTTTATTATCAATAAAATTATGTATCAAAAAATTTAAAATATATAATTAATAGTTATTATTGGTATTAAAAACAAATAAATTCAAGTTGGTGTATTTACCTAACTCTCTTGAAAAGAAGTATTGCTTTTGTTTTTGGAGGGGAAAGGGGGAGGGGGGGTAGTTGCTAAATAATTGCATGCATAAAAATGCTCTCGTTACTAAGAAAGGAATTGTCGTTACCCAAGTAAGGAATGCAAATGCAGAGCAATTCAAATAATGTGTTGGATTCATAACGGGGTGGCACTATTATTTTATTCATGAAATGTGTTTTGACTTGGAAACAAAGGTGAGAAAAGAAATTGTCTTTGACTTCACTCCATACTTCTTTTGGACTGTCAATTGTTATGGCCATGAAGCTTGTTCTAGTTCTCTTTTCAATACCAGCTAGAAACTTTGTCACCTAATCAACCTAACACCCCTTTTTTTCACCCCTATAAATATACTAGCCTACAAGCTTTGATGAACAGAGTCTCCAAGGAATTTCAGGTTCGCCCATTTGATTGATCCTTTAAACCTTTCTCTCAAAGGACAAGAATCGGAGAAGAAATGGGTGTTCTTCTTTCTCGATCACCAGCATATCTTGGACCTTTTCTCTTCTCATTGATCACATTGTGTCTCCATCTTGAGCCTGCACTTGCCATCACTAGGCACTACAAGTTTGATGTATGTGAGCCTAAAAATAATCAAGTTAATGTTGTGACAATACACAACATTTGGATTTCCCTTTAAATTCCATAGTTGATTCCATTTTTTATGAAGCATCTTCTTGACAATCTGTTGGACATTTTTGCAGATAATGTTGCATAATGTGACCCGCCTCTGCCACACCAAGAGCTTGATAGCAGTAAACGGACAGTTTCCAGGGCCTCGCATTGTAGCCAGGGAAGGTGACCGTCTGCTTATTAAAGTGGTTAACCATGTCCAAAACAACGTCTCTTTGCATTGGTATGGACAATATACACCATCTATTTAGTAGTTATTGCAATTTTATGATCCTTAATAACATTGGTATATATTTTCTAAATCGTAATTTTGACCGAGACAGGCATGGAATTCGACAGCTTCGATCCGGTTGGGCTGACGGGCCAGCATATATTGCTCAATGCCCCATACAGACAGGCCAAAGCTATGTGTACAACTACACCATCGTAGGACAAAGAGGCACCCTTTGGTGGCATGCCCATATATCATGGCTACGATCAACTCTTTATGGTCCCATAATCGTTCTTCCCAAGCTTGGCACGCCTTACCCATTTACCAAGCCTTACAAGGAAGTCCCCATCATTTTTGGTAAGAAAATCATCTTATGTAGGTGATTGAAACCTTTATTTTTTTCCTCTAAAAAAAAAAAAAAAAAAAACTTGTTTGTAGTTTGTATTAGCTGACATTTGGGATAATCGTAATTGTTTGCAGGAGAGTGGTTCAATGCAGATACAGAGGCAATCATTAGCCAGGCACTCCAAACTGGTGGAGGTCCAAATGTCTCTGATGCCTACACCATCAATGGACTTCCAGGGCCACTGTATAACTGCTCAGCCAAAGGTACGAACTATTATTATACCATATGCATTATCTTTGAAAATCTCAAATGGTGCCGAGGATTTATCTTATTTCTTTGTAATTAGCAGATACTTTCAGGCTGAAGGTAAAGCCTGGCAAGACCTACCTTCTTCGGCTGATCAACGCAGCACTCAATGATGAACTCTTCTTCAGCATAGCAAATCACTCTCTCACAGTTGTTGACGTTGATGCTGTTTATGTGAAACCTTTTGACACTGAGATGCTTCTCATTAGTCCAGGACAGACCACCAATGTTCTTCTCAAGACCAAACATGAATATCCAAATGCCACATTTTTCATGACTGCTAGGCCTTATGTCACTGGCCAGGGGACTTTCGACAATTCAACTGTTGCTGGAATTTTAGAATATGAAGCATCACCTAAAACCCTTTATTCAGTCCTCTCTATCAAGCAGCTTCCACTTTTTAAACCAGTTCTGCCGGCACTAAATGACACTCAGTTTGCTACAAGTTTTACCAGGAGACTACGTAGCTTGGCTAGTCCACAATTTCCTGCCCAAGTGCCTCAAAAGGTTGATAGGCAGTTTTTCTTTACAGTAGGACTCGGAACCAACCCCTGCCCTAGGAACCGAACCTGCCAGGGACCAAATGGGACAATGTTTGCAGCTTCAATTAACAATGTATCATTTGCATTGCCAACCACAGCTCTACTCCAAGCCCATTTTTTTGGACAGTCACAGGGTGTTTACTCTCCTTATTTTCCCGTCAGCCCACTAATTCCATTTAATTACACTGGCAACCCACCAAACAATACTATGGTGAGCAATGAAACCAAGGTAGTGGTACTTCCTTTTAACACTAGTGTGGAGCTGATTATGCAGGACACGAGCATTCTTGGTGCTGAAAGCCACCCTCTCCATTTGCATGGCTTTAATTTCTTCGTTGTTGGTCAAGGCTTTGGGAACTTCGATCCGAATAAAGACCCTGCAAATTTCAATCTCAATGACCCCGTTGAAAGGAACACTGTGGGTGTGCCTTCTGGTGGATGGGTCGCCATAAGGTTCCTAGCAGACAACCCAGGTTCGTGTACCATGCAAGCAATTGAATTTCAACTTTTCAAGCAATAAGTCAACACCATACCCATATAGTTTTAGCATGCATGATCAGAACCATATGTAAGGATCCGACCTTAATTTGCCAAAAAGAGAAATAGAGCAAGCATGTCTTGGCCAAAAGGCAAAGTAATAAATTGGAAATGAAAGAATATGCAAAGCAATCCATGTCACAAAAGCAGGGATCCCATAGTAGGTGCAGAAACACAGCTAAAAAGTAGTACTTTCACGTGTTTTCCTTTCATCTTTAATGGTTTCGATGGTGTAAACAGGTGCATGGTTCATGCATTGCCATCTAGAGGTCCACACAAGCTGGGGTTTGAAGATGGCTTGGGTTGTCTTGGATGGAAAGCTTCCCAACCAGAAGCTGCTCCCTCCACCAGCAGATCTTCCCAAGTGTTGATGTCCAAACTACCACAATTCTCGGAGCAGAAACTTTGCTCATCTTCCCACACCCCCTCCCCAGCCCCCAAAAATAATTGCATTCTTGTTGACTTTTGTAAGGCAGTCTTCATTATCTTTATTGTGAACAGCGATAGCTTCGGTGATCGATTGTCCACTGGAGATGGGGTAGAGAAATTAAAGCGTGTACAATTTTCTTGTAACATGTGAGAGGTCTCAATAAAATTCATTTTGTTTTTTTTTTTACCGTGAATAAATTTACATATTATTCAATTCTTATTCTCTCTCTATTTCGTGGATGGCTGAGTACCCATTTAGCTACAAAATTTTGTCATTTTTAATGAAAAAGAGAAAAGCGTATCCACAGTCACTAATTATCCACTTGCAGGTGTGTGCATTAAAATATAAGGTTGTTATATTCAATCATTGAAAGCCTTGAAACAAGGTGCTGACACCTGAACAGAAATCAAGAAGTTCCACTTGCCACTAGGGCCAGTTATCATCTCGTTGAATTTTCATCTCGTACCACAACGGGTCAAAAATACCATTTATCTATTTCTGCCCCTCGGCTACCAGTGAAAACGAAAATAACAGTTCTGTAATAAGTTCAAAGATTGATTAAATATGGCCAAAAAGCACTCAAGATTATAAAACATAAATGACAACTTGTTCCACATAAATCAACAACAGCAATCTTCCCTTTTCTACAAACTGTCACTCGTCAACACCATGCAAAAGTCCACAATCTAGTACACAAAACTTACAAAACTCAAGAACCAGTTGAAAACAAACTGAAACAACAGTTTAGACCTATGCAGCATGGAAACTGACGTTGTAACATAAAAATAAGCTGTCTAACACAAATCAATACAAATTTTTCCTCATTTTTCTTTCCTCGAGAGCTTATGCACGAAGCGAATGCCATCTCATCTAACTTTTTAATCAAAGTCTGATATTGGGGCATGAACTAAGACATGTTCCAATCACGCATCAGAGTTTCAATCTTTTCAACATCTTCTGGAGCATCAACACCATGCGCCTCATGGTCTACTTTTATCACCTGCAGATAACGTTCCAACCATATCTAGATTCCCATGTTTTGGCAAGAAATTGACCAACTACATATAGTTCCATGAATAATTTTACAGAGCAAACATTATCAACTGTGATACTAAGCATAATACAACTTAATCTAGTATAATGCTTCAAACATTTTCTCCTCCACCCCCAAGGTTGGTGCCTGTCAAGTTGCAGCACTGATCATGATGATGCAACGAAACATAGTTTCCTAATTCTAAAGCAACTTTGCTTCTTTAAATCAATTATCATAACAGACTCAAGCTTAGTCCTGACTAAATTGTTAGGAGGAGAATGCAAACATATAGATATGAGTACTGACATCTCCAAGGATCTTCCAAAGCTTATCTATTTATCTGAACCAAAACTACTTAATCTGAACCATGCAGAGAAAATCTTGATAAAGGTCTTGCTTAACCTATAGACAGTGAACAGGAAAGCAAACCTGATGAAACCTTCGTAGTCAAGAACATGACACAAGTAAACTTACTTTGTTAAAAGGCAATCACAATAGAAATTCCATAATTTATATTTGTGAACAGAACTTCAAATTAAATTGCTATGTTTAGAAATCGTGAGAATGAATGTGTTATACTTGTAACCATTCTCAGGGGTGAAAGGGAGAATCTTTATTACCTTCATTTTGTAACCATTCTCGAGGACTTTAAGCTGTTCCAGATCCTCTTCCAGCTGCAGTGGGGTGGCCGGAAGTTCTGGATATAGCTTTAGGAACTTTGAGTCATAACTCTGATTAGACAAAATAAAGTGCGGCGTTACACATGTAAAGGATGAGATATAATGCGCCTAGAATACAAGGACAACCACCACACCCCCTCCATTAAAGTAACTAAACAAACATAGTGAGTAAGGAAATGCCATCTTCATACTTGAATTCCAAGATGCAACAAATAGGGAAATTTAGGATTGACTGTTCCTGATCTGCATCAAGTATCAAACAGCCAAAAAGAAGAGTTTTAAGAAAAAAAGAATACAATAGAAAACCCAATATACAGAGATATGATGACCTTACTTATTATAGGGAATTAGTCCTCTGGAAAAGTAGACAGCATAACCTTCATTATCCACTACACATTTCACTCGATTGGTATCAAATGCATCTTCAGGCTTCAAGGACGTCACAGCAGTGCTAAAGACTGCATCTGAAGTTGCCTGCATCCATATGATAAATTACCAGAACCCAAGGTTAAAGAAATATAACATGTAGATTTTCTACAAGCGTATAATTGAAAACTTCATAGGATAATTCACAAAAGCCTTCATAAGAACATAAAACTCAAAAATATTGGCGTGGATTGTTAACCATATTATGTGAGTTCATGTGAAAGTCACATGAGGCATATGCCAAGCACAGTAGACGAGTCACCTGCAAAGCTTTGACAATTCCATCAATTATCTCAGGTTCTATGAGAGGCTCATCGCCTTGGATATTGACAACAACATCATATTTCTTCTCCAGCTTTTGAAGTGCTTCACTACATCTTTCTGCGCCTGTGCAACAGATAAGATTGATGAAAGAAGCAAAACCCAACAAAAGCTAGTTACAACTATGATTGACAGCCAAGTAGCCTACCATTTTTACAAGATTCAGAGGTCATTATCACATCAGCTCCAAATCCTCGACAGCATTCTGCAATCTTCTCATCATCAGTTGCCACCACTGCATCAGAAACAGATTGGGTAAGATAAAAGGAAGAACAAAACCAATGCAAAAATTCAAGCTTAGTCAGATAGAGAGATACTACAACAAAGCTAGGGCATTAGAAATTTTACAAATTGATATCAAGAGGTCTACAACTCTATGAAATACAGTACCGTGGATGATCCCCTTTTGTTCATGAGCATAGTATAGGATCCCCTGCTACCCACTTGACACACACAAAAAAAAATGGGAGAGAGAGAGAGAGAGAGAGAGACCCAGCCAAAGGAGACAGAGAGAGTAAGGGAGTCAGAGAGCATGCTACCATAAAAAGAAAGGACTATAAACCTCATTCTGAATAATCTATTTGTGCTTCAGTCATAGGATAATTTGGTCATTGTGCCAAATAATTTTCACACCACCTAAGCAAGATGAACTAGTCCAGCGCATGAAAAACAAAATTTAGCTTCTTATTGGCAATCAATGTATTCCCCAGAATGCATCCAAATTTTGCAACACAACTGAATCTGATGGAAATAAAGTAGCACTTTCAATCAGTTCAATAATTGACACCCACTACACATATTTTTCTCTCATTATGTTACCAGTGACATAGATTTCAAAATGATTGTCAAATAAAATCAGATGAAGCAAAGAAAGATTGACATACCAATACGATCCAATGTAGTTGCCAGTTTGGCCCTTTCCCAAGTTCTCTGTTCATAAATAACTAAAATCATGAGTTGAAACATCAAAATATTATTCTTTAAATTTTAGTTTTAACAGCATAAAAGCACAATAGTCCATGTATTACTGAAAGATGAATGTTAATAATTAAAACATCAAAATTCTACTCTTCGAGTCCTGCTGAAGCCATTATCTAATAGTGTTATAACTACCATCAAATATTTACTTTTGTATGAATATTAACAAAGAAAACTAGGAAATGCAAATCAATAAGAAAATTCCTGCTTCAAAAATAAAATGACATTTCCATTTTTCTTTCGGGTCTTCTTGTTCTTGTTCTTGTTCTTTTTTTTTTTTTTTTTTTCTTTTTAGTTTACTGCAACATTATGTTGTTTGTGCTTGAATACGCAACAAATTGATCCATTCCTCCTGAGGGGCCAGTAAAACATCCCAGAAAAGGATCACCCCACATCCAAATTCAAGGACCTTGGACAAGCTCCACACAATCCTGTGTGAACTCGAGAATCAAAAGAAAAGGCTAAAAACTTTAAAGTTAGCAGCAGTCACATGTCTTTAAAGTGGTCAATAATGCTTCTGATAAACAACTTCCCAAGTTTTAAGACATCAAGTTGAGGAAATATAGTAAAGTACAGACTAGCTAGCACCTTTCTTACAGCAATGTAGCACGTAAAAGGGTCAGAAATTCAAAAAATTCCCATCACTTACTGGGATCCAGACAGGCACTTCCCACCCACATCAGATAATATGGCGTACATTGCCAGAAGATCAGTTCTTGAGAAAAATAAATGGAAACACAAGAAATCAGGGGAGGAGAGGCAGATGGGCGTTACCTGAATCATGGGCTTACCGAGAATATCAACAAGTGGCTTGCCGGGGAAACGAGAGGAAGCGAAGCGAGCAGGGATGATACCCACAACCCGGCTCCGGAACATCCCGAATCGACCCAAATAAGCATGAGCACCGATAGCCACCGCTATGGCAGCTCCCGCCACTACGCCGTGGACGATCCATGACTTGGCCCACGAAGACCCAGCTGATTCAGATGGAGACGATGGTGAGCAAATTGGCATCGTCTTCTTGTGATCTCTCTCCCCGCTGATGTCTCCGAGTGTCTCACCCTGACCGATGCCTTGCCAGAGGTGGGTATTTATTGGTGCCGAAAAAGCTTTTAAAAATCATAAAGAGATGGGAATTTTTTGAATT
>CM034053.1:1135072-1200177 GCA_019804595.1 Bruguiera parviflora
TTAATAAAAATTAAAAATATATGTGTCTTATATCCATTATGTCACTACGTGCATAAAATTTTATATAAGTAAATATTTTTTTATTAATATATATATATATTAATTTATATTTAAAATACATTTTTAAAATAAAAATAATATAAATTTAAAAAAATTAATATATTCAAGTTTTTTGTGATTTAATTTTTTTCTTGAGTATTTTTTTTTTTTATAGTTTTGATTCATACTATAAATAGTTTTATTAAATATTAAAAAAAGAGAGAGAGAGAGAGAGAGAGAGAGAGAAAGCGTAGATCTTGAGACGCTGTAAACAGTACTTTACACCGTAAAGATCCATATGGTACCGGGGGGGGGGGTCCAATCAATTCAAGCGTTGGATCAAATATTAATCGAAGCACGCTTGTGGTCAGATTCTGTCCACGCGTACGAAGGGAAGCAAGGCCACCGAAGTCTTCGGGACTCCCTCCATCGAGCATCGATAAGGTTCAATAAATAGCTCAAGAGCTCCAAAGTCAATAAAATGAAGGGAAGCTGATAGCATGCAAGAAGAAGAAGAAGAAGAGGAAGAAGATGAAGGAAAAACGAGAAGGAGGGGACTCTTGCTCGTGGCCAACCCGTACGATACAGAAAGAAGGAAAAAGAATATAGAACACGAACATGAAAAATAGGGTGACTCAGAGAGAATAATAAGACTGTACTCGGATTTATGGTTAAGAGGTGGTTTCATTTTGAATTTTTCCGAGGCAGAAAGGAAGTCTTGAGGGGTTGTTTGTCTTTTTTTTTTGGTTTCCTCGAAGCTCTTGATCTCCAACTTAAATTTGATTTAATTCTCTTGAATAATCAATCCACAGTTGTCTTTTTAGGGTCGTTTACTTTTTAGTACAATATTTTTAATTTTTTATATGACAAATTAAAAAGTATTATTAATAAAAAATAATTATAAACTCATCTAAAAATAATATATATATATATATATATATATAAATATATATTTTAAATATAACTTTTATGAGTTAAAAGAGAAAAAGAGACTTAATTTAAATTTTTTTATTATTATTCTTATTATCAATTGTAAATTAATTTTATTATTATTGTAATATTTTTTTTCGTTATTTAATATTAAAAT
This sequence comes from Bruguiera parviflora, assembly GCA_019804595.1. Lineage (NCBI taxonomy): Eukaryota > Viridiplantae > Streptophyta > Magnoliopsida > Malpighiales > Rhizophoraceae > Bruguiera > Bruguiera parviflora. The sequence continues at coordinate 1,136,199 of CM034053.1, forward strand.
TTATTTAAAAAGATTAATATTTTTATTTATAATAATAATTAATTTATATTAAAACTTTTAATTTTATTATTTTGATTTCTCTTTGAAACAATTAAACTTAAAAAATATATATTCTTTAATAATACGGTCAAATAATAAAAATAATTTATTTTTAAAAAAAATTTCTTTATAAACAAATTATTTTTCTAACAAGCCGATGACCCTTGTTGTAAAAGAACAGAAGAAAGCATCATCAGTACACTAAACCATTGCTGCACGAGAAAGAGTATCGCCGAGGAAGAATTTGCTGGCTGACACACAAATATTGCTGCATTGCCCTATCCAACAACTGTCACACACTTTCAAACCAGAACTCAGTAGAGAAATTTGGTATAAATTATAAAGCTCTCCTTCAGTTCAGTAAAAACTTCATAATTTATATAATTCAATTCAGAAAAAGGACCTATAAATTGTAAGGGTATTTTTGGGTAACAGAAGTCCTGTTTTCTCACTTTATAATTAAAAACAACTGCAGGAGCAGGGAACAAGCTAGTCGTCGTATGTGACCAAGGCTTGCCTCTCCTCCCCATGTCAAGAGCAAGGAATGGAGAATCTCAGATTGTCAGAGCTGATAAACACCTTTTATTTGGACGCATTGTTTCACCAATTCCCTAAGAAACAAGCTTTGGCTGCAATGCATCTTGTGCAAAGGAAGATTATAAAAAGCACCAATTAATTTATTAATCAAGGTCAAAATATTGAACTAGGAGCACCCGCGTCTGTGTCAAACTATAATTTTCAATTATTAAGATACTTGAAATATACAGTTCCCATTTTGATAATTGGAGAATGTAGATGACCCTCTAAATAAAACGATGCTAATTTATTATGGAGACTGCAACTCACGAAGATTCAAGTTCAAGAGCTTTCTTGATGGTGCTGTGATGGAACGGGTGAAGGGTGCATTGCTAAAACAGCCAATTGTCGCGGTTCTGTTAAAAGGGGTTCTGGTAACCATTCTCTTTCTTGTATTTTCTTTTTGTTTTTTTTTTTCCTTCACGTTTTAAACGCATTTATGACGTCAAAAGCTTAGAAGATGCAATGTTTGGGTCAACTGATCAATCATGTTCACACGAGTTTAATTACGTGATCAACCGCGTTTAGACGTATAGAATTAGAATTAACTATGACTATTAAAGCCGGAACGAACCCTAACCAAGACAAGCGTTTTGTTCACTAGGTCGGAGACAGGACCGGTGGATTAGTGTTTTTTTTTATTTTTTATTTTTAAATATAATTAATATTTTACACTGTTAAAATTACGTATTTTGAAAGTAAAAGTTTGACCATATGGGTTTTTTTTTTTAATGCTTGAAAATAAAAGCGATTTTTATTTTATGCTTTTGTCAAAATGGCTTCTTTTTTTTTTTTTTTAGCTTTTTCTGTCCCTATCAAACCGCCTTTCCACTAATTTCATTTTAGGCCTTCTTAATTTGCTCCACTTGTGCTGGGCTTATATTAAAAAGCTCCAACCCCTACCCATTGGATTCCACAACAAGTAAGTGCACTTTCATCTTCAAGACCAACAAGCCCCCCCCCCCAACCACCACCACCAAGTTTCTCGTCATCTCTACAACAACTCCTTCATAGTTGGTCTCTCGATGACAAGTGGAAAACGAGCCCAAAACATTTGCAGCAGCAGCAGCAGCCCAATTGGCAGCCCCTCTTCTGGGTCAGGAAACATATCGGACAGCAGCAATTCAAGGGAGCAAGACCGATTCCTTCCCATCGCCAATGTGAGCCGCATCATGAAAAAGTCCCTCCCTGCAAATGCAAAGATATCCAAAGAAGCCAAGGAAACAGTCCAGGAATGTGTCTCCGAGTTCATCAGCTTCATCACCGGGGAGGCCTCTGAAAAGTGCCAGCGAGAGAAGAGGAAAACCATCAACGGCGACGATCTCTTGTGGGCCATGACCACTCTGGGGTTTGAGAATTACGTTGGTCCCTTGAAGCTTTACCTCAACAGATACAGAGAGACTGAGGGAGAGAAGACTTCCTCCGGTGGTGGCGGACGAGAAGACCATCGCCACCACTCTCCTCCTCCATCTCGTACCGCCACTGGCAGTACTAAACTTCTCTCTAGTGGTAGTGAGATTAGCGAAGTCAATGGCCCTCTGGAAGGTAACAACTCGGACTTACAGGCCTTCAATGGTGGATTCTACTCTCACTTCCTTGCATCCCAAGAAACTGCAGAGTTCAACTTTCCTACCCATGGAAATGAAGAATTGGTACTTTCAGCAGCTGCTGCTAATTTCACTACGAGCATGGTGGGTGGAGATAGCAATGGAAATAGCAAAAGAACCCATGCAACTCAACGTCACCATGGTGTTGGTTTTGGTTGGTAGTATATATATATATATATATATATATATATATATAAATTGTTAGGGGCCGGTCACTCTAAACTACATATATGTGGTGTCACCGCCGGCCGGAGACCCCGAACAATACTCTCTCTCTCTATATATATATATATATTCTTGTCAAAAGATTAGCAATATATTTTCCTTAAAGTTATGGCAGATATAGCTGAGAGCGTTTGATTAAAGTATGACTCTTATTTAATTTTACATGCAATTTGATATGCAAATGCGTTGTATGATGAGTGATGATACTAATTGTTGTATTTTTATTATACTGAAATATGTTGCCTTTGATTCCCGTTAATCTTCTTTTCCAACTGGTTTTCTGTTTGAATTTGTAAACCAAAGAGAAAAAAATAAATAAATAAAAGAATCGAATTCAGGAATTTCTCTTGCTGAATTTTTTGCAAGAGATCAAAAATGAATTAGCGGTCGAGAGTGTAGCTACGAAAACCCCTTTTTCTCAAACTTTCCAAGGAGAGGTCTCAGTTTTGTAAGTTGGTTTTTTGTGTGGGTTTTGCATGCGTTTTGCAAAGTATTGGGATGTTCACAAAATTTTGAGAAGCTTGTATTAAAGTATTGATCTCATGATTCACATTGGAATGGGCACAGGCAGAAGTATTAGTGCACCTGTGAGCTAATGCGTATTTTACATCAAAGTTTAGGATTGTTCTACTTTCATTGTTTCACTGCTTCCATTCATTGCCTCCACGCACTCCCTCAAATCCTTTTGCGTCACTTCCTACGTGCACATTCAAATCTCTTCTGATAAAAATTATTTTTCTCTAGTAGAATTTGTTGTTGGATGTCATCCAATATTATTTCAGAATCTCTTCTTTTCAACTTCGTTCGATTCCACTTATCGAGCTTAGGCACTAGTAGTATTGATTGTTCATTTGGTTAGCACCAACTCCTCTTAATAGAAAACATGTCATTTTGACACTACAACCCCTGGCTCCTCTCTGCGACTCCACCGCGTCTTAGTTGCAACGCCATATATATGGATCAGAGGTTTCAGAATGCACCCCTTAATTGATCAACTTCGTTTTGATCAAAAACTGATCACCTCGTTTTCATCATTTACGTGAACAAGGCTTCTCCACCATTAATATCTATCTAGGCACAGACAAAAGAGTTCGTACACATACGTGCACACAAAATCCACGAACCATTCCTATGGAGCTTACACGGATACATTCTTTTGCACTGCACTGCCTCAATTTGCAATAACAAAGTCAATGAATAGGCCAACTGCGTTTACCTCCACCGGAGAATCATCACTTTAAAGGCCACCATGCGTTGACACACATTTGAGTTAACGGTGGGGGCTTGTTGAGCCACCATGCGTCTCTCTCTCTCTCAGTGTCCAAAGTTTCTGCTCATTGAATCTTCATTTTCAATTCCGCCACCACATCCCCAGTTCCTCCCAATGCGAGTCGTCTCTTCTATTTCTTCTCTTTCATCTTCCTCTGGAGGCATTTCCTGTCAATATTTCTTGGTGACAATAGTTACCAACCGATCTTGTTCACGAGTCAGTTGTTACTGAGCTCTATAAAGTCTCAAATATCATTCGACATTTCTCCTTATCCCCACCCCAGTCACCTGGGGCTTGCTCGGTTAGGTATTCTAGTACGTTGCATGTTTGCATGTCACTGCTCAAGAGTCCGGGGTGAAGAGATGACTAAATAGCTGAAAATTGATTTTTTGGTTAACTTAATATAAACGGGCAGAAAGTTTGTGCCCAAAATTCCAAATAAATAAATAAGGGAAATCAATAATAGCAGGCGTCTAACTGGGGTCTCCATTATCGGATGTGCTTGGCATACCTCAAGAGCTGTAAAGATCTTGTGTCATTACATATCCGCTGTCCCCCGAAAAATTCTCCCCAAGATTGTGCCCTGAAGTCCCATGCACCCGCCAGTTCAACAGCCAATCGCTTGACAATAAGAGCAGAACACATTCTAGTGCTTGCAGTTCCATCACCATTTAAAACTAAAAGCACTAATCAATTTTGGTGCCGAGACATGGCAGCATATCATCCAGCAAGCTTCAGATGTGAATAGTCAATGATCCAAACGAAACAGCAGTGGGAAACAACTGCAAGGGTGAAGCAAAGCCAGCAAGAGATGACTGGTGGATAGTCTCATCAGATTTTCTTCTAATGGCTCCATGTAGGTCGACCAACTTGATGACCGCAACCAGTGGCACTATCACGGTTATATCCTAGATGTTGTTTCTTCTTTGTTCCCTTCCCTTCGGTTGAGCCATTTTCTTCATGCCAGACTTTCCTAACCTCGCCATTTTCTTTTAATTTTTTCTTACCACTTTTCTCTTTGGAGGAAACTTTCCTCTTCTTTCCAGAGGACAGTTCACTACCATGTCCTCGTGGTAGTGCTTCTTCTTCATCATCAAACTGCCAATTGCCCAAAATCTCATGGTTGCTGCAATGCAATGGTAAGGGTTCCCCAGCACCAGGCATAAGGCTATCAAAAGCCAACCCACCATTACATCCCCCCCCTTTGCGCTCCAGCAAAACAGGATCTGGTCTAATTATGGTGCCGAGAATGCTCCTGTTTGGGCCTAAACTGAGGATGATCTTTGGATTTGTCAAGGTCAAAAAAGCCATTGCAAAAGCTGATTTGATCTGCAACAGGGACAAGGTTATTAATTTTTTAGGCAAAATTAACAGTAGCAGAAATGGCATCCACGACTCATTTAAGACAGCAACGATTATCAGTCTGCTCCACCTGGAAATATTTGAATGAATTCTTCCCAATATCATTCTCCGGTGCCTAAATCATCAAAGTAAAATGGCTTTAGCCAACAACAGAGATTAAAAGGCATATTTATTGGCAAGGATCAACATCACTTTGCTGTGAGGTGATCCAGCCATTTACTGTGCCTGTTTTGAGAATTTTATTAATCCAAATCAACTTTACCAACACGGTGAAATAAAAAGAGGTAAAATTAAGAAACCACAAGGAATGTAGGTTAGCTCAGACTCCCCCTCTTTTTATTTCCAAACAATCCCTCAATAAATGTAATAAAACTTCATATTGGAAACTTAACCTGTGGATCCTCAATGGCAATGAGAAATGGTCTCCCTTTGTTCATAAACCTGCACAATGTACAAATTAGAGTATACTGCTTGCAAAATTAAGTGCATGATATACAAAATTAGGATTCCCATAGTGAAATCTTTACCCTTTGCTATGCTTAGGAAAGAAATTACCGGCCCCATTGCAAGATACACCAACATCTGCGGTGTTTAATTTTCGTCCATAAAAATCGAAAAATTGTATCTGCTTCCAAGAAACATAAGAAAATATGGAAGTTATTAATGTTGTAATCTTTAGTACTATTGTTTTCTGTATTTGCTCTAGCATATTCTTTCATGTCTCTCAATTCAACCATACAAAAGTACAGAAAGCACCCACAAATTGGGGACTTCATGTGATTCTACTGATAGGAAAAGTTAGTGATTATGTATTAAGAATGCATACCAGAAGGACTCCCAGATTCTGTTCTAAAGCAGCTTGGCGCTCCCTGAGATTCTGTACGTCATCATAACAAAGATAGGTAAATGGATAGGAGGAATAACAGGTATGGAATTGTGTAAAGGGGAAGAGTTATTAAGCATCATAAACATCATATAGGCAACATATTATGTGGAATAAAAACACGCAAGTAACCATATTATAACAGATATGGAGCATTCAGTTTCATAGCAATACAAATATATAGCAGTGCAAAATGCAAAATATGATCAATCTGCACCCTCAAAACCTGGTGCCCAAAACCCCCAACATATGTTTCTGTTTCCTCTTTCTTTTTTTTTTTGTTGGCCTCACATTACCTATAGATGACAGTCCAAGTTTTTGTGACACAATGGTCTGGAAGAGATGAATTTTCAACAGGCTTCTTCTCCCAATAAAGCTAATAAAGAATTTCCCCATAACAAGCTGGATCTGTGCCTACTAAAATTCCATCAACCAAATAAGGATCTTAATGGTGGCTTCAGAAGCTAAACAAAGGCAGCATAATTGACTTGTTGCCTGTTGCAATTAATGTCAAATGATTCTGTGAAATTTAAAAATGGATGCAGCTTGCATAAAAGTGACCTGGGGAAACCTAATCCAAGACAAAGTAAAACACAATATTATTCAAGACATTCAAGATTATAGTAATATCAAGATTTTTTTTGATACATATATGCATCAGTTTGCAGGCCAGCACCCAGCAACCAGTAAAGAGTGTGGCAGACCAGCCAGGTGGTGCAACTATACAAGCACATAAAAGCAGACTAATGATATTATTCAACCTTAGACATGCAATGTTCCTACCTGTAGCATTGTCATAAGCATCACAAGCAGGGCATAAGAACCAATGCCACCAGTATACACCTGCATGCTTTAAATGGACATTAAATCAGAAAACAGAATTCCATAATGAGTTATGGGAGTCTTTGAAATTGCTATTAAGACTGCTTTAAATATGGGATTACAGATTGATACCTCATTGAGTTCTCTTTGCTGTAAAAATGCTTTCAAGATCAAGCACAATGGTCGCAGTGGGGGCCACCTGGATATTGCATCCTGCAAAGAGCACCACATCCAGCGTTGATCAGAACATTCTAAAATACATACAGAAGAGAGAGAGAGAGAGGGGAAAAGGAAGAAGTGGGGAAGCAGAAACAACAAAAAAAAATCAAACATTTGAATAAGATTGCTAACATTGGTGGAGAAAATAAGCAATATTGTATAGCCATTATTATATGCTTAAATAGCACATTCCAGCTTGCATTAGCCTTTTTCTTTTTATTACTTATTTTCCCATTTTGAAATCAATATAACTTGGATTTTTACCACAACAGTTTGGATAAAGAGAACACAATGTAAGAAAACAACTGGTATTATTATCCCACCTATGATTCCAAGCCACATGGAGAATTGAAAATACACAAGCAAAGGCATTTAAAGTCAATATTGTCAAACTTTCAATCTTCCAAATCATTCCTGCAGGAGATTCAGACCCATTTTTTTCTGATCCTTCAATAAAAAGATTCATTCTCTTCATAAAAAATAGGCAGGTAGAAACAATAAAGATTTCTTTTTCAATTCATGCCTGGAGTTGAATACCTCATTCAGGAAACAGATATCTACAGAGCTGACACCACAGGTGTATGAATTCCCACAAATTGCATACAGTAGTTACCGAATCAAAAGTAATAATTGCACCTCTCTTTTTTTTATGTGATAAATCTCTAAATGACTTAGCTAGATTTTCTAAAAGTTATAATTAAGACTTCTGCTGCATCAGGCCTTAACATGATTTGCTCATCACTGTACCAACTACATGCCTGTCAAATTCTCTCTCTCTCTCTCTCTGAACACACACACACACTCGCACAGGGCTGTAACCAATGGCACATACCATAAGGGATAGTATCATTTTGTCATACCTTGCATCACAAAAGTAAAAACATGTTGCTAGACCAAGAAGGAATCACATTACAAACCTTTATAAACTCAGCTGCCTTTGGTCCATTGTCCACATCAAAGCTGTAATATTGATTAAAACATTAACCACTTGGCAAGAGGAACAACACACTCTACTGAGAAATGTGTGTTGGAAAAAGGAAAAACACTAAGAATGATTTGCACATCTTTTGAAGGCACATTATGAACAGTTCCACATGATGCACAACACAAAATTTTGAAACAAGTTGCCCTATTAAACAAAGCAGTGAAAAGAGAAGCATCTCTGCCTTCAAGAACAATGGAATGGAACTATAGCTAAAAAAAGTACCTGGCTTACATAAACAAAACAAGCCTCAAGAGGAATCTCAATTGCACTCAGCAACATCTTGGCATTATCAACTTCTCAAAATATTTACATCCTCATTACTTCTTACATATAACTCTTGAATAAGAACTATGCTTTATAGAACTGAACCCTGTTCAATTAGGCTTCTCCCATCACATTATCCTATTGTATTTCATATAAAAGTACCCTTTTTTCATTCCTTGTCCTGTTACCCTGTCTCTCCACAGTTCATTAATGATTGATTTCACAAGCATCTAATAAATAGAAGAGGTGATGCAGGAACCAAAAGGACAAATGTGCAACCCTCAATTGTAATAAGCTAAGAATGTGTTGAGTATCCAAGCCGACAAAGATCACTGTTCAAGTAAACAGTGATGAGCACACACCAAAATATTACATTGATGAAGACAGTAAAAAAATTTATTTTCATCCAAGCTACTTGATTACAATTATATCAAGCATAGCTTATATCCAGAAAAAGGTAGATGAAAAGACCTTATGTCAAATGAAACACCACTTCTCTTCTCTACAAATTTAACAATAGGCACACGTGCCTTTCCTATGACCTGACAAATTCGAGCAAGAGGCCATTAGGCTGAATATACAAAAAAGGGCAAACTATTCCCCATAGTATCTTCCATATTATTCAATGATGCATACCTGGATCTTCTTTGCAATACCCTTCTGAGACAATGCCCTAGCAAGAGCATGTAGGCCAGTCTGTGGGTTTTTGATGCCTGAACCCAGAATCACAACCTAAAACAAGATCATACAGTCAAATTAAAGAACAGTTAATCAAAAAATTATTGGAAATCTGCAGATTATATGCATACAGATAGAAGATGCTTACATCAATATCACTTGTTGGAAGATAAAGTCCTGTCTTGAAAGACCCAAAAACCTCCACCTAAAGACAATGACAGCAACAAAATTCCACTTAGTTTAGGCACCTACATACTTACAAGTGACTGTGTGTGTGTGTGTGTGTGTGTGTGTGTGTGTGTGTGTGAGAGAGAGAGAGAGAGAGAGAGAGAGAGATGCCTTGCAATTGGGCCATATATAATTGATAACACCAAAAACACATTTAACTGCCAAACTACGTGAAGCTTGTTCGTCTGTTGTTGGAGACAAAAAATCACAGAAATCAACTATCTCTGCAATATTCAGCACTAAAGGTCAGATTCGCAAACCCCATTTGCCATGATATCCCACTGAAAAGTAAAACTCCATCCAAACAAAAATAAAACAATGTCTGGCAGTTAAGAGCAGATTCATCAACTCCAAGTCCTTAGCCCTGATATAAGTATCTAATGCTAATGATGTAGAGAGTTAACTGTTGCAACATAATGCCTATAGCCTCTACATTGCATTGCCTCAAGAAGCTTTAAAGGCAAATTTTTTGGCTTTGGGCTTCATCGTGTCATAGATATTTGTATTAAATATTTGCAAGTTCCCAATGAGGCCAATTAGCTATCAAAGGAAGCCACCCAATTCACACCATTAGCACTCAACTAAAAGTTCAGCGAAACCCCATCAATAGAATTTAAGTAAAGAAAAGCAAAAAAATAAATAAAATAAAATAAAAATCAAATTGCAGGTCTTCATTGATAAAAAATTAAAGTGAACACGCCACACATATTATAAAGCTCTAGAGCATCATCTATTCGTAAAAAATTTTTAAAAAAATAATAAAAAAGATATTTACTTTTCGACTATTTCAATTTACCTTTATGCAACTGCATCATAGGACTCCTAAATTTACTATTCCCTTTAAACCACCCATTCTCCATCCTTGGCTCCGGCAGCGCCGTGTGCGGGTCATCATTCGTAGTCCTCACAACCGGTGTCTTGGGCTCCGGATCCTCCTCATGGGCGGCGTTACCGTTATCATCAAGAGACAAGAAATCCAGGGCGGCAGCGGAAGAAGACACCGCGGGATTTCCATCTGAGAGAGAAATTTCATTTCGGAAAACGGTGTAAGGCTCGATAAAATCCCATTTTGGAGAATGATTGGGGGTGGCGGCGGCGGCGGCGGAGGCGGAGGACGGCAGCGGTAGGGTTAGGGTATCGTAGAGTGGGGTTTGAACTGGGGAGTCCATTGGGAAGAATAAAGAAAATTAAAAAAAGAAAAAGAAAAAGAAAAAGAAAAATGTGAGTTAAAGAGAAGGAGACATGTTTAGGGTTTTTGGCGTTAAATTTGGAAAAGGGATATTTTGGAAGGGAAGAGGGAGACTTGGGGTTATAAAGGAAAGTCAAGGTTGGGAATCTTTTCTTGGATTCAATTTCTTTATGCTCTTTGTTAAATTAAAAAGTTTACAAAATTTAAATTTAATTTTAATTTTAATTTTAATTTTTTGAGATATAGCTTAATCAACGATAAAAAAAATTATTAGCTTACTTTAAATATATATATATATATATATATAATTTATTTAACTATATTAACTCTCTTAGTAATTTTTTATATAATTAAATGATAAAATATAATTAATATTAAAAAATTATTAATTAGACTCATATAAATATTTATTTTTTTAATAATACTGACTATACTCTTTATAGTATAAAAATGCTAATTTGATTATTTTTTTTAAAACATGAGTTTAGTGTATATGTGAATTCATGACATTCAAGTTTCTTTTAATTTAATTTTTCTGTCTTTTTGGGGTTTAGGAATTTTAGTTTTTATGGTAAAATAAAAATGTGTATAAAAGGATGTTGAGGTTTTTTGCACAATAAAAGCATATGAGGTGGATGCGTAATTTCCCTTTCTTAATGTAGATAACCGTAATTATAAATTAAAATTAAAAAATATTTATTAATGTTTTTATTTAATTTTTTTATAAAAAATATTTATTATTTCAATATTATTAAATTTAAATGAATTATATTTATATTAACAAATTTAAAAATTAATGTCCGTGCTCTTATATGTATCAAATACGTCACTTTGTACTTTGCACACTTTAGGTAGACTATAAATTAGCATCTTTTCCTTTTCGGCAACAAAACTAACCTATAAGTTTTGTTTTAATTATATAAGAAGACAACCAGATTTATGTAAAATTAATAAATGACCATAAAGGATCTATAATTTTCAGAAAAAATAGATGCAGTAATATAAAGACATTTTTCTCCATGTTCCCAACTAAAATAAATTACAAGAACATCATGTAGGATAAATCAAATTTAAATGCATTGAAAACATTAACATTTACTACTACTTTATAAAACTAACTCTTTATAATGTCATCTATATTTGCAAGATTTATTTTTATGTAAAGCATATATTTTCCTACAACACTTATGGGATTGAAAATGATGGTGATGGTCAAGAAAGAACAAGAAAGAGTGACACATGTGCAACATGCTTTGGAGGATTTTCAAGAGGCCGAGGCTTGTAGGGTTCTTACTTCCTGCAAATGTCTTGAACAATGGCTGACTGGGGGCCGGAAGTGTACGTTTTGCCGTAACTCTCCCTAGACATTTTTTTTTTCTTTTTTATCATAAGGTTTTTTATCCCTGACCAACGTCGTATAATGTTCGTGAAAAAACCACATTAAGTTTTCTCAAAATTAGAGAAAAAGAAAAAAAAAATATTCATTACAGGAATAGACCTCCTGAAATCGATCCAGCAACCCTCTACGCATGCAATCCATGTAATGGATTTGGAACTTGAAATGCTTCTTCAAGTCATATTATTGACATCTCAGTATAGACCTCCTGAAATCGATCATTGTTTTGCTATTGTTATTGACCTTGCCATGGTCTGCATAGCCTCCATGATCGTGGCGATATCCATTGCAGGAAAAAAGTTGTATGCGTCAGTTGAACACGTCCTGCAAATGGGTCTTTTCATCTAATTTTTCTCCAGAATCTCAATACAAAACCCTTTTATACTTTCTAATTTTATTAATTAAATCTTTCGATAAGATTCATTATTTCACAAATTTCAACAACAAAATTACGTTATCTTGACCAGATGATATTAATGAAATCTCGACGATATATCCTAATTACCAACCACAAAAGCACACGGATCTTAGGGTGTAATTTCAAACCTCGGGAGAGGTAGGATGCACAAAGCTAATTGTCATTGCCGACAAAATTTAACTGGAACGTTGCCACGCCAAAAATGTTATTTTTTAACTACCTTCTTCTCCTTTGTGTCCGGTGCCTGCTTCCAAACTTCTTGAGAAACCATCCACCTTTCTGAGTGGTGAATCTGTGCCCCATGGTTAAGCCTACAACAAGACCACTTCCATAGCCCATCAACACCATCATTAGACCAACCTCCACTGTGAAGTGTTCGCCATCATGTTCTTAGCCAGACTTGGGATGCTGTTGAGGAGATGTGGCCTCCGGATCCCCACATTTTCTGGTCATAGGACGCCCGCACAATCCAGAGTTCCCAGCGTACGAGTCATTCTCAAATGTATCAAATTGCTCCCCTTCCGTTATGCAACCCTCCAGTTGATTGTGCGACACATTGAAATATTCAAGAAAATTTAGCTGCTGCAGCTGCACAGAAATCTCACTAGACAGCATGTTGTGCGAAAGGTCCAAGGATTCGAGCCTCGTCAAGTCCCCAAGGTCTGGTGGGATGCTACCAGATAGATCTTTGTTTGACAAGTTGAGAGCCTTAATCATCTTTAACGTCACGATCACAGGGGGAATGTGCCCCTGGAATCCATTGCATGAGAGGTCAATGGCTGACACCTCATATGGGATTTTCGAATATTTCATGTACCTGCCCTTGTTTACCAATACTAATTGGAATGCTTAGCCGTAGATAACGAGAAATTACTGCGGTTCTCGAGACAGTCTTGATTCCATATAACTCAACCGGCCGAAGCGGAAAGATTTCATGCTCCTTAATTTCTAAAGGAGCCTGACAGGTAAGAGGCCTGCAAAATTGTTGCAGGACAGATCGAGTAATTTCAGCCTAAGAAATCCAGAAAATTTTGTGTGGCTTTCTACCGAACCAAACAACTGATTGGACCGTAGATGCAACGCTGGAAGAGTTCCCAACCAAAAGGGGAAAATATCACTGATTAAGTTTTCACTGAGATCAAGACTCTGAAGCATTGTTAGATTAGCTAATGACCTGGGCAGCCCACCCTCTAATCTGTTATGACTTAGGTCAATCATTCTCAAGGTACTTCCACTGGCGAATGTTGGAATACTGCCACTGAAGCCGTTGTTTGCGAGATTCAACACGACTAAAAGTCACTGAAATTCCCCAAACAGCCCGGAATCATGCCACTCAAGTTGTTAGATGACAAATCAAGGAACACGAGAGAGGACAAACCACAAACCGAAGGGGACATTTCTCCTGTTATAAGGTTATCAAAAATATTATACCCAATGGTTGAAAGTGGTGGAATTGGTAGTGGCCCTTGAATCCTGTTACCCTGCAATTCTACAACTTTTAGCCTACTGAAGGTGGAAAGCATAGAAGGTTGCTCGAAGCCCGTCAAACAGTTGTTAGCAAGAAAGAGGAAGATCAGTGTTTTACCTAATGCATCCCCTATCCATTCTGGTATCTGGCATTGAATATTGTTCACATAAAGACTCAACAAGCTCATTCTATCTTGATGCCGAAGGAAATCTGGGAACTCGTGGAAATGGCAATTATTCAAGCCCAAGTCCTTAAACTTGGGAGAGGTTGCATTCTGATACCAACAGTATTCACCAAAGAAAGACTGTTACCAGAAACATGGAGATACCCCAAGTGTTTGAGGCCGAGGAACTCGTCAAAATTCACATTGCCCGTCAAGTAATTATACCGCAAATCAATTAATTCAAGATTCACAAGGCTAGAAATAATAGACCCCGGAATTGTACCGTGAAACCGGTTGTCTCCAAGATCTAGAAAGGCTATTTGCGTGACGTTTGAAAGCCACAATGGGATTAGACCAATTAATTGATTAGAGAAAAGATCCAGTTTATTAAGGAGTGTTAGATTCATAAGAGAAGGTATTTCACCAGTTAAATTATTTTGATAAAGAGACAAAGGTGTAAGCTTCTTTAGCTTACCAAACGAAGAAGGAAGCTGGCCTGAAAAGCTATTCCCTCCAAGGCCTAAATAGGTAAGCTGAGTTAGGTCGCCTAGTGAAGTTGGAACCGGACCCCAGAAGCTGCAGGACGAGAGATCCAGATATTTCAATGAAGATAAATTTGCCCAGATGTTGGGCGGAGTAGATGACAGGTGCACCTTACTGAGAACAAGGCTCTGAAGCCTAGTTAAATTTTGAGCCAAACCTATTAGATCAGAAGGATGGAGTTCCAGCAAGTTAATTTCGGTCGTTGGATCATAATTCCAACCCAGATCAAGAGAAGTCAAATTGGATAACTCCGCCAATTCCAATGGAATTTTGCCAGAGAATAAGGAAGCGGAAAGATTGAGATGCGTTAGGCCGGTGAGAAGTCTAAGCTGAGAGGGGGTTTGAGAGTGCATGAAGTCGTTGTCACCTAGATTAAGCTTTTGAAGGTGAAGCAGATGGAAAAGTGTGGTGCTGGAGATTATGGGACCTCGGAGACAACTGCTGCTGAGGTCGAGTCCTATGACATGGCCCGTCTCTCTATCGCACTCCACACCATCCCACGAGCAGCAAGCAATTGAAGTTGAAGCGTTTTCTCCACGATGCACCAGTCCCCAAGATGCAACCTCCGGGCATGCCGAAGGATCAATGGAAGCGTCTTCTGCGATGGAAAAGCTTTGCTTGAGCTGCAACGGGGTGTGTCTCTCAACATTGTGGCACAGAGTCTTGAGAGGTGCGGAAGAGCTTATAGGAAAAAGTGTTAGCATTAATGAAAGCCGGTGCAGGTAGGAGAACAGACAATAGAACGATGCAGCCCTATAATAACTGCCCTGTAGGAATCTTTGGGGCTAGTTTTTGATGAACAACAGACAAAATTTCAGAGGCTTTGTAGATGTCAGTGTTTGTTGGGACGTGCATGTGTTAGCTCTCAATGTTCCGTGATTTATAGAGATAACTGTTGAAGATGTCTCACGTTGCTTATGGAAGAAAACGAGGAAGGTCAATCTCAATGGTTTGGTCGTAGATGAACGAAAAAGATGGGTGGACGGGCTTAGGGGAATGAAAGACACAATGGATTTTGCGTGGATTTGTTTTATTTTTATTTTTATTTTTTGAAGAAATATATATAACTTGTATATAATTAAGATAAAATATGTAAATAAATAAAATAAATATATATATATATAATTATTAAAAATTTATATATATGTGTTTCAAAAGAAAGGAAAAATGAGACAAAACCCATCCGAAGGATCCACGCCTACTTATGTCCTGACCACCGAGTACTGTCACAGGGTCCTTGGTGGTAACCTGCCTGACTCCAATAATTTACTTAACAAATTATAAAAACGATTAACATCTTAATAGACTAAGAAAGTCTTTCAATAGGCTTAGAAAAGCATTGGCGAAACCCACGATGCAGAATATTTCTACACATATGAATAGACACATGCGGTTCGATTTTCATCCATTGAGAGTCCTTGGTAACTAAAATGAGTATGAAGAGGCGTTAGACTCCAAATTTGACGGAGAATATTGCACCTACTACAATCACTCATATTTGGGGGCATTCCTAACGCACTTATGTCGAGGACAAAGTTAATGACACCTCCACAAATGAGATATTGTGATTTAGATATGCCAGTTCGCCAAGAACTAGTAGTCGAGACAAGTGAAACGGAACGGGGTTTATGCAATTGAACTTATGTGGGCTGGATTTGGAATATTTTGGGGTCTCGCCAAGTGAAAATATTAAAAATTAAACAAAAAAAAAAAAAAGAGAGAAGACAATTCGACTTTAAATTGATATGCGAGATAATTAAAATAAAATTATAATTTTAAAAATATTTTATAATTAAAATTTAAATTTTTAAAATAATAAAATAAAAATTTAGAATTTTATATCTAAAATTTTAGTTTTTAAATTTTACAAAAGCTCATAAAATTTACAAGAAAAAAATTATTTCTAAAACTCTAAATCACTTACAAAGTTGAATATCTTAAGTTTACATTTTATTTACAAATAAATAAATAAGATTCCGATTGACTGAAGCATAAATACCATACTTTGACTTAATCACAGACAGAAGATGGAAAGTGATGGGACTTGGCGGCACGGCACAGGCAGCCCATGAAGATTGTTCGAGTCGAGTCCTGCGGAGTTATGGCTTTACCAGAGTAGGGTAAATATCAATGGCTGCTCAAAGTAGGTAAATAGATTGTGAAAAGAGATCCGAATACTCGGTGGAGGCACTTACAGCTCTCGTATCAAATATTGGTGCTTGGCTGAGAATTTTGAGGGCCAAAGCGGGGGACTGCAACCAATTTTGTAGGGGGGGAGGGGGACTCAGCAATTGGGGTCTAGGCCACGTAAAGCCTCCACCCACTTTCTAGCCCAGACAAGAACTAGGTCAATGAAAAGTCTCCCCGTAACTCAGGAGAGCACGTTACTTCTTTAGCTATGGTTATTCCCATCACTCATTTATCTGTGTCCTATTTACCTTAAAACATGGGCAATTTCCAGTCAATTATATTTTCCTGGGAATCGAATGCAGCTCAAGCAATGCCTGATGTCACTATTTTATTCCCCCTGCAGCAACAGGGCAAGCAACGAAGTGGCAGCAGTTTGCCAAAGCGTCGAGTCTTCAGCCAATTGTAACCTACTAAAGTGGGTCAGCATCTATGGTTGCTCGAAGTTGGTAAAAATACAGGAAACAAGGTCTAAAGGCTCTAGAGGCCTTCACTTTTATCCTTTTTGGTGCTTGACCGAGACTTTTGCTCTCAACAAAGACTTGAAGGGATAATTTTTCTTGGAGCAAAAGAGGAAAAAGAATTGAACTATTATATATTGAAATACCCATAAAATAGCAACTTATGGACATTATTAAAACAATATACATAATAAGAAAGATTCAATTGAAGTCGATCCAATTTATCTCCTTCTTGTCAAAGCCAAATCAACACGTGACATTTTTTTTATTTTTTCATTCCCTCTTTTTAACTTTTATCATGTTATCAGCTTAGAAAGAGTATTATTTCTTTCCATTATTGTAGTTTGACCACTATTTTGTTGAGTGTTTGTTTCTATCACTTGATTTTTGTTTGGAATCCGACCGAGTAGACTTAAAAATAATAGATTCAGGTGAACAAAATCAATTTTTATATTAAATATAAAATATTGTATATTACATAAAAAAAACATTAATATAGTGTAAAATAATAAATATATAATATAAAAATAAACTGAATTCACCATTTTTAAAATCATCTAAATTTTTTCTTTTCTTTTTTAGGGTCTGAAATCTTTCTTTTCTTTGGTTGGCTCTCTCTTCTTTTAGTTCGTCTTGTTTCCTTTGGTTTTTGTTCAAACAAGCTATGGACAACCTTCCACGAGAACTAATGTATCAAACGTCAACGACCTCATTCTTACAATCCATGCCACGTCTTGCACTGCCCGAATTTTCAATCTAATACACGGACATTTCTTCCTTCTATCAAGAAATAACTGTTATTTAAAGACCAAGTCCATGCTGAGTTGACTTGAATTTTGAGGCCAATGATCCAGCAGGAAGAAGTACTGTGAAAATGAGCATCTTCGCTTGATGATTCCAATTATAAAAAAAAATTAGGTAGCAACAGCAACAGCAACAACAAAAAATTTTAGATAAATCACAATGTATTTGCTTCAAAAAAATAAAATTAAATATAAAAATATTATTATACTATTGTTTATTGTTTTCATATTGTCTTTTATGCGTTATTAAGTGCACCCTATACATTAATTTTGTTTAATTACTAATTATGATATTCAATGATAAAATGATATAAATTCTAAATTTGATATTTAAAACTCAAATTTTAATTCTCACCGTGAGAGATAAAAAAAAAAAAAAAAAAGTACGAATACTCGTGCAGACGACGCTTTGCAATGGAACCCACCAAAAACAGGTAAAGGTATAACATTTATGATCAAACATTTTTTTCTCAGGAAATCGACACATGGAATGACAGGTGCAAAGCCAACCAGACAGCTCTGCCAAACAAATCCTCCCAATGTTATTGGGGTTTGAACTCATAGCTAGAAAGAAGACAAGTTAATTTGTGCACACACCTGCCATTTCTCGGCATGGTGATGAAATAATGTTTGTTCTAACCAAGTTAACTTATTAACAACTTACTAGCTAACAAATTAAATAACCAGCCACGCCTTGCCAGCAAGCCTCCCCGCATGCAATCCATGTAATGGATTTGGACCTTAAATGCTTCTTCAAGTCATATTATTTACATCTCAGTATAGACCTCCTGAAATCGATCATTGTTTTGCTATTGTTATTGACCTTGCCATGGTCTGCATAGCCTGCACCTTAGTCCTCAGCGTATTTGTCAGCCTATAATGGAGAGCTGTAGCCTCCACATTGAAGCTGGAATGCCTGGAAATCAATCTGGTCCAGGGGGCCGTCGAAGAAAGAAGAACACTGACAGTAGAACACCATCAATAGGCTCTGTCCGGCCACAAAATACAGTGACGTAGAAATGGAATTAAAATCCAGAGATTGTGCCATCTGCTTGAATGACAGTGTGGATGATCAAGAGCTTTACCGAATTCTTTTCCTTTTGCAAGCACGTATTTCACGCAAAATGCACATGCCATTGGTTGAAGTACAGGAAAACATGTCTGCTTTGTCGTCAATTCATCATAGACGCTTGAGTTGCGATGTACATAATGTAAATATAGAGTTGCCGCGGGAGCAGAAAACTCGGGCACTCCATGCTTTCTCTTTCAACCATCTTTTCTTTGAAACATTTTATTTTTATTATCGACAAGTATAGCCATGATCGCGGCGATATCCATTTCGGGAAAAAAGTGAAATGCGTCAGTTTAACTCGTTCATCAACTCTGAAAATGGGTCCTTTCATCTAATTTTTTTCCAGAATCTCAATACAAAACTGGGGTTTGTTAGCTAATTTTATTAATTAAATTTTTCATTAAAATTCATTAATTTCACAAATTTTACACTTTTTTTCAATAAACTATAAATTTCATTTTACTTCAAACCCTTCCTTCAAAATTTCATTAAAATTTTAAAATTTCTTTAAAATCTTAAATTAAAAAAAATTGAATAATTATCTTATCAAATGAGAATTTTAATTATGAAATTTCAAAATAATTGATAGAAAAAATAAAAGATTAAAATGAGTTTTATAATTTTAACCGTTAAAAATAAAATATCTTTAAAAATTACATTATCTTGCAAGATGATATGAATAAAATCTCGACGATATATCCTAATTGCCAACAAGAAAAAGCACACGGATCCTAGAGTGTAATTTCAGACCTCGGGAAAGGTAGGACGCACAAAGCTAATTGTATTTCAGTGCAACGCTTTGCCACGCCAAAAATGTTATTTTCTTTACTACCTTCTTCTTCTTTGTGTCCGTTGTCTGCCTCCAAACTTCTTGAGGAACCATCCACCTTTCCGAGTGGTGAATCTGTGCCCCATGATTAAGCCTACAACAAGACCACTTCCATAGCCCATCAACACCATCATTAGACCAACATCCACTGTGAAGTGTTCGCCATCATCTTCTTGGCCTGACTTGGGGTGCTGTTGAGGAGATGTGGCCTCCCGATCCCCACAATTTCTGGTCAAAGGACGCCCGCACAGTCCAGAGTTCCCAGCGTACGAGTCATTTTCAAATGTATCAAATTGCTCCCCTTGTGGTATGGGACCCTCCAGTTGATTGTGCGACACATTGAAATATTCCAGAAAATTTAGCTGCAGCAGCTGCCCGGGAATCTCACCTGACAGCATGTTGTGCGAAAGGTCCAAGGATTCGAGCCTCGTCAAGTCCCCAAGGTCTGGTGGGATGCTACCAGATAGATCATTGCTTGACAAGTTGAGAACATTAATCATCTTTAACGTCCCGATCACAGGGGGAATGTGCCCATGGAATCCATTGCTTGAGAGGTCAATGAATGCCATCAAATTTGGGATTTCCGAATACTTCAGGTATACGCCTTTGTTTGCCAATATTAATGGGTATGCATAGTCGTAGATAAGGACATCATCCTGCTGGTGAAGAGACATGCTTGATTGCATATACCTCAACTGGCCGAAGGGGAAAGATTTCATGCTGCTGAATTTCTCCAGGAGCCTGACCGGTAAGATGCCTGTAAAATTGTTACAGGACATTGTTGCAGGACAGATCGAGTATTTGCAACCTGAGAAATCCAGAAAATTTCGTCCGGTTTTCTACTGAACCAAACAACTGATTGGACCGTAAATTGAGGAGCTGCAACACCGGAAGAGTTCCCAACCAAAAGGGGAAAGTATCACTGATTTCATTTTCACTCACATCAAGACCCTGAAGCATTGTGCAATTAGCTAATGACCTGGGCAGCCCACCCTCTAATCTGTTATGACTTAGGTTAATCATTCTCAATCTACTTCCACTGGCGAACGTTTCAGGAATGCTGCCACTCAAGCTGTTGTTTTCGAGATTCAACACGAGTAAAGAGCCACTAAAATTCCCAAAACAGCCCGGAATCATGCCACTCAAGTTGTTAGATGACAAATCAAGTAACACAAGAGAGGACAAACCACAAAACGAAGGGGAAATCTCTCCTCTTAGAAGGTTATCAAAAACAATATACCCCTTGATGGAAGGTGGTGGAATTGGCAGTGGCCCTTGAATCTTGTTACCCTCCAATTTTACAAATTCTAGGCTACTGAAGGAGGAAAGCATAGAAGGTTGCTCAAAGCCGGTCAAATAGTTGTCAGCAAGAAGCAGGAAGATCAGTGTTTTACCTAATACATCCCCTATCCATTTTGGTATCTGGCCTTGAATATTGTTCTCATAAAGACTTAAGCGAGTCAATCTATCTTGATGCCTAAGGAAATCCGGGAACTCGTGTAAATGGCAATTACCCAAGGCCAAGTGGGTTAACTTTGGAGAGGTTGCATTTCTGCTACCAACAGTATTCACCAAAGAAAGACTGTTACCAGTCACATGGAGATACCTCAAGTGTTTGAGGCCGAGGAATATGTCGAAATTCACAGCACCCGTCAAATAATTATGCCCCAAATCAAGATATTCTAGATTGACAAGGCTAGAAATAATAGACCCCGGAATTGTACCGTGGAACCGGTTTTGTCCAAGATTTATGAAAGCTATTTGCGAGAGGTTTGAAAGCCACAATGGGATTTGACCAATTAATTGATTAGAGAAAAGATGCAGTTTACTAAGGTGTGTTAGATTCATGAGAGAAGGTATTTCACCAGTTAAATTATTTTGATAAATAGACAAAAACGTAAGCTTCTTTAGCCTACCAAACGAAGAAGGAATCTGACCTGAAACTCTATTCCCTCCTAGGTCTAAATAGGTAAGCTGAGTTAGTTCAACTAGTGAAGTTGGGACTGGACCCCTGAGGTTGCAGAACGAGAGATCCAGATATGTCAATGAAGATAAATTTGCCCAGATGTTGGGCAGAGTAGATGACAGGTTCACCTTACTGAGAACAAGACTCTGAAGCCTAGTTAAATTTTGAACCAAACCTATTAGGTCAGAAGGATGGAGTTCCAGCAAGCTAATTTTGGTCGTTGGATCATAATTCTTACCCAGATCAAGAGAAGTCAAATTCGACAAACTCTGCCAATTCCAATGGAATTTTGCCAGAGAATAAGGAAGCGGAAAGATTGAGATGCGTTAGGCCGGCGAGAAGTCTAAGCTGAGAGGGGATTTGAGAGTGCATGAAGTCGTTGTCACCTAGATTAAGCTTTTGAAGGTGAAGCAGATGGAAAAGAGTGCTGCTGGAGTTTATGGGACCTCGGAGACAACTGCTGCTGAGGTCGAGTCCTATGACATGGCCCGTCTCTCCATCGCACTCCACACCATCCCACGAGCAGCAATCAGTTGAAGTTGAAGCGTTTTCTCCACGATGCACCAGTCCCCAAGATGCAACCTTTGGGCGTGCCGAAGCATCAATGGAATCGTTTTTTGCGATGGAAAAGCTTTGCTTGAGCTGCACCAGGGCGTGCCTCTCATCATTGTGGCACGGAGTCTTGAGAGGTGCGGAAGAGCTTATAGGAAAAAGTGTTAGCATTAATGAAAGCCAGTGCAGGGAGGAGAACAGACAATAGAACGATGCAGCCATATAATAACTGCCTTGTAGGAATCTTTTGGGCAAGTCTTTGATGAACAACAGACAAAATTTCAGAGGCTCTATAGATGTCACTGTTTGTTGGGACGTGTATGCGTTAGCTCTCCATGTTCCATGATTTATAGAGATCAACTGTTGGAGATGTCCCGTGTTGCTTATGGAAGAAAACGACAAAGGTCAATTCTTAATGGTTTGGTCGTAGATGAACGAAAAAGATGGGTAGACGGGGCTTGGGGAACGAAAGAGACAGAAGGGATTTTGCATGGATTCGTTGTATCTTTTCTTAAAGAAATACATATTTTTACACAATTAAGATAAAATGTGTAAATAGATAAAATGAAATATATATATATATATAATTAATATCTATTTTGCACATATATCTTAACTGTATACATAAATGAGACAAGATCCATCCGACTCCATGCATTCTTATGCCCTGACCACACGGCACTGTCCCGGGGTCCTTAGTGGGAAGCTGCCTGACTCCGACAACTTTCTTAATAAATTCAAAAAACAATTTTCTTGTTAATAGACTAGGAAAGTCTTTCGGTAGGCTTGGAAAAGCATTGGTCAAACCCACGATGCTAGTTGCAGAATATTTCTACACATACGAATAGACATATATATGTGGTTCGATTTTTAACTATTGAGAATCTTTGGTAACTAAAATGAGTATGGAGAGGTGTTAGACTCCATATTTGACACAGAATATTGCACCTATTACAATCACTCATATTTGGAGGCATTCCTACCGCACTCACGTCAAGAACAAAGTTAATAACACCTCCACAAAATGAGACATTGTGATTTAGATATGCCACTTCGCCAAAAACTAGCGGTCGAGACAAGTGAAATGGAACGGGGTTTTATGCAATTGAACGTATATGAGCTGGATTTGGAAAATTTTGGGTCTTCCCAAGTGAAAAAAAAAAGTTAGAAAAAAAAAATCTTTAAGGCAACTCAGATTTTGAATTGATATAGTTAATAACTAAAACAAAAGTACATATTTTATAATTAAAATTTTGAATTTTTAAAATAATTTAAAAAATTAAAATTTTATATTTAAAGTTTTGATTTTTAAATTTTACAAAAAAAAAAAGTACATGAGATTTATAAGAAAAAAATTAAACCAATAAATTAAAAAAAGATTTTCAACTAACGAACTCTACATCATTGATACTAAAATCATTTAGAAAGTTGAATATCTTAAGTTCACATCTTATTTGAAAAAAAAAAAAAAAGATTCCATTTGACTGAAGCATTAATACCATACTTTGACCAAATAATAAACAGAAGATGGAAAGTGATGGGAGTTAACGGCACGGCAGGCAGCCCATGAAGATTGTTCGAGTCATGTCCTAAGGAGTTATGGCTTTACCGGAGTGGGGTAACGATCAATGGTTGCTCAAAGTAGGTAAATAGATTGTGAAAAGAGATCCAAAGACTCGGTGAAGGCACTTACAGCTCTTGTATTAAATTTTGGTGCTCGGCCGAGAATTTTGTTGTCAAAAAAGAGGGCAGGGCCAAAGTGAGATATTCAACTTTGAACGTAGGGATTGCAACTAATTTTGTAGAGGAAGAGAGACTTCACCACTTGGGGTCTAGTCCACGTAAAGCCTCCCCACAGTTTATAGCCCAGACAAGAACTAGGTCAATGAAAAGTCTCCCCGTAACTCAGGAGAGCACGTTACTTCTTTAGCTATGTTTATTCCCAAAACTCATTTATTTGTGTCCAATTTACCTTGAAACATGGGCAATTTCCAGTCAATTATGTTTTCCAGGGAATCGAATGCAGCTCACGCAATGCCTGATATCACTATTTTATTCACCCTGCAGCAACAAGGCAAGCAAGGAAGTGGCAGCAGTTTGCCAAAGCGTCAAGTCTTCAGCCAATTATAACCTACCAAAGTGGGTCAGCATATATGGTTGGTCGAAGTAGGTAAAAAGATAGGAAAAGAGGCTCTAGAGACCTTCACTTTTATCCTTTTTGGTTCTTTACCGAGACTTCTGCTCTCAACAAAGTCTTAGAGAAGATAATTTTTCTTGGAGCAAAAGAGGAAAAAGAATTGAACTTGAGACATAAGCATTGCCACAAATTTTGCAGAGCAATCAAACTTGGCTGTCTTGCCATCTGGTCCAATTAGCAAGGAATGAAACTCATCTGATTTTTCTAGTTTTCTTTTTCTGTTTTTCCCTCACCCTTCTTTTTAGCTTTTCCAAGGTCAAAATTTTGAATACGGTTTTATGCGTTGAAAATAAATACTGAAGACCAAAGTCTAACTTATCTGGATCGCCTTGATCTCGTCAAGGATACTTGCATGGGATTTGTCTAAATTCAATTTGTACTCCCGAATTCCACCTCCCATGACCCAGCTTACTAACAAAAACGTCAACATAAAAATGCCGGGGATTCAAAGGACCTTGATGGAACAAAAGGCCTACCAAAGCTAAGAGATAACCTGTTCAATCTGCAGATCAACACATACCGTAGGTACATCAATCTTGCAAATGAAAGTAAGCTTGTAATATTGCAATCTTCAGTCAGTGCCAATTGACCAAAAAGAGTAGTGCCATTAAGTAAGCAATGACACGAGACCATGAGGTACTCTTGAAATGAGTGCGAAGGACCTTTCACTCATAATAATGATTAACAGCTCAAAATCAATATAGAGTTCAAAATTTTCATTCATGTCTGATTCTATACAAAACTTGAAAAACTCTATTTAGGCGTACGACTTCAATTTTTTAGAAATGTATTGGCGCTCTGCACGGTTTCTCAAATTTGATGCCTCTTGAAATTGGCAGTCCTTGATTCCGATTTGTGAGAACTCTTCCACAAGGGTATCAACATAGGAATGTAAAGATTCCCTAAAACCCTTAGAACAGCTCTTGTCACCCTCATCGACATCCTGGACACCACCTTTGCCCAGACAACCCACTTGAGCACCATCCATGTATGCGTGACAGGCAACAAGTATATCACGAGCACGCTTGTGAAAATGACCCAAAACTAAGTCCTCGAAATTCTACAGTCCACAAGAAGTTTCAATAATTAGACTTTAAACATGAACTAAAAATGCCCAACACCCACCGAGTATAGGGAAAGAACTCTGGTTTTCTAGCATTAGGATATGTTCCCAATGACAAACCAATATTGCACTGGGACAGTTATCAGAGGACAAAACATAACAGGTTGAATCCAAAAGCAAATCAACCAAGAGCATTCATTAACTGCAATGTACTGTGAACGTTTCTAGGTTTTATTGCTAGAATAAAAACCACAAGATAATTGACAAAATTAATCCAATAATGTGGATTTTTCTAATTTCCTTTCATGTAAATTCTATCAGACAACAATCAGTCGAGTGATGCTGCACAATAGTCAGTGTTGGACTGAAGAAAACATATCCAAAATATGAATGAGGCAGAGATGAGAACGCTTAGATGGATCCATGGTCACTCTAGCAACTACCAAATAGGAAATGAGAATATTCATAATAAGTTTAACACTGATTGGGCATAAATTGAGGGAGTGAAATTTACATTGGTATAGATATATCCAAACATAGAATCGCAAATGCTCCAATCAAGAGGAATGATCAAATTCAAGTAGATTGTGAGAGGAGAAAGAGAGAGAGGAAGAACTAGGTTAACTTATAAATCTTTGATTAGAAGAATTTAAAACAATTAAACCTTGTCCCAGACTTAGTTCATAATAAAATGAATAGTAATAAAAGATCCCAGACTTAATTCATAATAAAATGAATAGTATAAATTGAATAGTAAGAAAAGATTCATATATTCAACTCCAATTAAACTTGGAATTAAGACTTTATGGTTGTTTCATTCATGGATTTAATGCATGCAAGTGAGTGTGACAATAGTCAAAGTTAAGCTTAAAAGGCAGTACCTTTGGTGGCCTCCGCATTGTGTAGGTCATTGTCTTCAGTGATAAAATAAATGTACTTTCATTGTACTGCTGTGATCTCTTTTCACCATCCGGTAAGCCACACATATATTGGTACCCAGGTTCATTGAAGTAGGGCTTCTGGTTCAGTATCAGTGCTTGTATTGAAAGGAGAACTTGCAGTATGGTTGACACACCAGGAAGCCATCTCTCATTTTCTCCACCATGCCAGGTCCCTAGCAAACTGAGGCACACCTTCCCACAATCGTACAAGTTTGGATTGAGTCGTAGGCCACCAGAATGATAGTGAACAACCTAATCACAGATGAATTTCAAGCTGTGAGACAAAATTTACAGAAGACACCAACAAAACCAAAACATGGACTCAATCACATACCGGAGGTTTATTAGGATAGCTTCTAGGGAAGAAAAAGTCAAAAAAGAAGAGACCATCATGGTAAGGAGTACCCTCTGCTCCAACAATAACAGCTCTCAGTAACTCCATTCTTGTTTCATAAACTCTGACAAAAATTCCATCTGTTGACAGGTATAAGAATGACAAACAAAATTTAAACAAAAATATTATAAAAGCTAATGGTAAGAGAAAAAGTGATCAGTAAGGAATAGATCTCAAATCAACAGCAGAGACACACTAACAAATTCCAACTAATTACATGTTTGCCATCATATGTTCTACATTGAGAATCATTGTTAAATCACAAGAGACAAGAGGAGGAATTGCAAAAAGCATATGATCTTTTATTTTGTAATTTGTGGTGATCATCTAGATGCAATGGCATGTTATGACAAGTTTAGTGCTATGAAGAGAAGAGCTATGAAGAGAAGCTGACTATAACGGATGAGTTGAGATGAACACTTAAAACTTACAGAATGCTAAAAACAAGTCCTGGCCTTAGACCTCTAGTAACATGAAAACCAGATGAAGTTATTGTTTAAGACTAGATGCACAATACTTGATGGATGGTTTCATTCTTCAGAGAACATTATGAACATCATATCACATTTGAGGGTAAGCAGGCATGGTTTTTGGTGGGTTGGGGAGCTGGAGGAAGTGGGGTGCGGAGGCAGCGCTTACTCTAATTCGGAAGCAGAAAATGAAATTTTCACAAAATTAATACGACGAGCAATTTGCACTACTAAGTTTCAAACAACAGTAGCAACAAAGAATTAAAAACAAAATGCAATTAGAACTTACAAGTCCTAATAAATTGGTGCATAAGATACAAGTTGAAAGCTTCACTGTTTATGTTAGTAACCCATGAATATGGCCAAAAATCCTTTGTCAAAATAACCAACCTCTTTTAGGTTTCTTAATTTCATAATGATATGAAATGAAAACATTAAACATAACTTAAATAGCTGGCCTAAATGTCCTTTCACAGAGTAATCCAGCTCCTCAGGTTTCTTGGTTTTAAGGGGATGTGAAATGAAAACATTAAAAATAATTCAAAGAAGAAAAAAGTTGGGAACATGAGGTAGTTCAAATCTTTAACAAGCATTAAGTTATTAACTCAGACTTCAATTCTCCAGCAGCCATATGCTCATGAACTCAGTTTTCAATTCTAGAAAGAATTACAAGCACTAGTCAGCAGCATGTTTATTTAAAATGGATTCTCCAAAACTTTTGGGGCAACTTGAGACTGTAACTGAATCAGAAAGCATAATCCCACCTGGTAAATCCTTCTCTAGGATTCTCCACTCTTCCTGGATTCTCTTTAACCAATTCTTTGTTGGCTGACAGAAATGCGATATAGATTAGAAACTAGCAAAATATTTAAATGGATAAAGACAACAGACACAAGTTGCATCTTCTAAGATCAGATACCTGGCTCGTAGAAGCACCTTTGAGAGTAAAGTGATGGTCTGAATGATCTTCAACAGTACCAAAACATTTAAATAGCTTGAACTTTTCCAGAATATCCTGTTTATTAACATTTTTAGAAGTTCTGGCCGACCCTTCTTTAGGAGGTGCATATTTATGAAGGAAAGGATCATATGGGCAGGAATAACTTTTATGTTTATTCAGTGACGAATTCAACTTAGATTTGAACTGAGCTAATTGTAGGCCTACGGGAGCATGATCCCCCTCAAACCCCTTAGCAACAGTGCTTGGACAAAATAATTTACTTGTACCACCTTGGTTGTGTAGATTAAGGGAAGAACGATGACCCCGGTACATTGGCTGAGGCAGAGTCACCCTGTTTGCTTGATCTGAAGAACTATAATTAGTTGAGCTTGAAGAAATTGACATATTTTTGCATGGGAGACTTGGGGGGACACCTCCATGTTGTGAAGCAACAGGGTGAAATGACCAAGAGGTGGAGAGGTCCACATTGGAAGTATGACAAAAGGAATCCATTCCAAGTTGAAAAGTTGAACCACTCACTGGAATTGGCTTCTTGCTAAGACTGGAAGAATCTGATGACAAAGAAACCAAAGGTTTTGGATTTCTTTTGCTGTGAAAACGATGTGCGTTAGCAGTATTCCATGTATCAAACCAGGGAATAGGTGCCTCCACCCCAGGAGGAAGATCCAAATTATCGAAATGTGCTTGAACAGATTCATATTCATCAACATCAATGACATCACAAAAAGTGGCAGACTCTTTGTTAGAGTTATATAACTTATCAGAATGACAACCATCCAAGACTAAATGTGATGCCAGTGCAGAATTTTCCTTTTTGATGGAAGACGCTGGTGCAGAATTTCCAGAACCAATGAAATGACAATAAGGCATATTTTCCTGGGACAAAAGGAAAAAGATAAACACAAGGAAGAAGTTGAAGAAGCACTGTATTGCAACCCACAAGGAATATACTATACAAGATATTATAAACCTTAGGTTTATTGTTACCCAAAGAACTATCTTTAGTAGCTTTCCCTTTATTGCTTACATTAACTTCCTTGTCCAGAATCATTGGATAGGTGGAATCTTCATCCTTGTCAACATCAATCACTTCATGAATGATCACCTGCAAGAAGAGTGATCATAACAAGTTAGAATCTTTAGAGGTGTCATGTTTTCCACCAACCGCATATCAATGCTGCTATTATCACTTATTCTTGAAAAGTATTTTCCAAGCAGCTAGAAGTGAAGTATAAAAACTGAAAGAATTTTGAGAGAGGAAGCATGTTGAGGGTTCACAAATGTTTATTTGATACAGATTAAGCCTAAGAGATTTAGAGTTGCAGAGTGTCAATTAGACTAGCAAAGCCCATTTAACTTCATGGTACACGCATGAGTGTTTAAAGGACAAAAGTTACAACTGGGAAACCACATCCACAAAAATATAAAAGATCATCACACAAGTGTGGCAAGTTCTTTTTTTTTATTATTTTCTTTTTCAATCAGCAATTTGCAATAACAAGATCCCCAAGCACAAGAAACAACTTTAGAATTGCTTCCAATGTTAATCTTAAGCCTCACCAATGTGAAAATAAGTGAATATGTTAAATTTGTCAATCATACTCTGGGATTTCCATCTGCAGAAAAACACTTGGAATTTTCTTATGTCCATGCATGTGCATGTAAACACATGTCCCCAAAAGGACACAAGCACATCAACGAAAGCACCCATCATCATTCCTGCCATCATTACAGCCATAAGGAGGTCACATCTTATGAGGCAAATACTAATTAAATATTTTATAAGCTAATTCTAGAGGATATAATATCTGTTTTATTGAGTGAAACTGTAGAAATCACCTAGCAGAATCATCCGGAACCAATATTTGACTGTTGATTTGAAAAGAATTGATCTTATACTAGTGGTTTATTTTAGTTTACGATTTAATCACACCTATGATTAGGTGAAACTATGACTCAGATTCCCTTCACAAGCCCTTCAAAACACATTATACTGAAACACCTTTTCACATCTGCTCTAAGTATCAAGGTCATTGAATTGTATCAGCAGCTACCCACTAAGCTATTGCCATAAAAGGGGTAGAAACCCAGAAGAAAACAAACAATTGGAGCACCCAAATAATAATATTAATACCCCTTTTTTTTTTTTCTTTTGATGTTCAATTAACGCACCACCACTTGGATAAAATCTAAACAATTTAAAGTTATAAGAAACAAGCCACTACTAACACCACCACTAACACAAATAACGACTAAAAGAAATAAATTCAATCGTCAAGCACATCAATCAAACTCAAGTGATCAAAGACTAATTGCATGCAGCACGATCAACTCAACCACACCGCCACTAAAAGAAACAGAAAGAAATCAGATAGAATCGATAAATAGAGAAATGAATCCGGAATTGGAAAAAAAAAACAATAATTGAGAAAAAAAAATTATCTCGGATTGCCAAGAGAAAGAAAGAAAGAAGGGAAAAAATAAAAAAAAGGGACCTGTTTATGTTTGGGTTGCTTAACACGGCGAGAAACCGGCGGTGGCGGGACCTCGATGGCCTCGGGTTCAACGAAGATGCGCTCCCTGTTTGGACAGCCAGAAGACGCGAGAAAGTGAGAGAAAAAGCATCAGAGATAATTAATTAATTAATTTAATCGCAGGCAGAGAGAGAACCCTGAGAGAGAGGGAGAGGAACACTGAGGAATTTGGGGAATGTTGAACGACGGAGGAGGCGGCGGAGGAGGAGGCGACGGCGGCGGCGGGGGCTGCTGCATGGACATCGGCGCTGTCTCTCGACGGGACAACCAGCGGCGCGTCTTGTTTTAGAGAGAGAAAGAGTGAGTGTTTGAGTCCCGCGGGGGCTTTAGGCTTTGGCGCCTATTTGACCGGCCGGAGAGAGAGGGAGAGAGAGAGAGAGAGAGAGAGTTGGGGAGGGGTTTATTTATTTATTTATTTATTTATTTATGTATTTATTACTTTTGTACAACATTCAATGTTTTCCATTTTTTTGTCCTTTTGTCTCCTCCGCAACCCCTCATTCAATTCTCTTGATTTGACGATCCTCGTGAAACCAACGAGAGACTTGAAAGTCTACGATAATAACTTCAACGGGAATTAATTAGATAAATCATTTCTTCTTTTTTTCCTTTTCTTTTAAAGTTTATATAAGTTTCTTATTAATAATTTTATATATTTTTTATATTAATTTAGGGTTGAATTTGTATTAAATATATAGCATTTAATATTATGTATTTACATGCTAAAATTAAGATAATTTCGTTATATAAAATAAACCAATTAAAATATTAATAAATAGTTTTTAATCTCTCTCTCTCTCTCTCTCTCTCTATATATATAACTATTAATATATTTATAAAATATATTTTTTATTATTTAAATAAAAAAAAACTACAATCTCTCGCGTAAATATTGTTTAGAATATTGGTAATAATTTTACTAAAAATAAATACTTTAATGGGCACCTCCGCTGGACTTATATGACTAAGAAGACCAAAAAAAAAAAAAAAAAAGCATATTTAGATAAAGACTTCCACTACAGATGTGTGAGGCGTGAGGCGTAAAACCCACGAAGACTTGTGAATGGGAAAGAAAAAGATAATTATCGTCAAAAACAGTAATGGGATTGCAAAATACGATTATTGAATTAATTTTACGACGGCCCATTATAAAGTTTTTGCAACTCTGCACTTCCGAGCATATATTAAAATTAACATACAACCGTCTCTTCTCTTTTATTTACTACTGACTACTGACCAAATTGTAAAAAAGGCAAAAACAATTATGATTCTGTCATCTGTGATACCGACACTGTCCTGCATTTTTATTTTTTTATTTTTTTTGGGTTAATCTCAAAAAAAAAAATTGTTTATTTAAAACTTATCTTAATCTTTTAATTTGTTATCCATGTATGTATATATATGTCACAAATTTCTCTAGTGGGCAAAAATCTACCAAATCGTCACATTGGGGGGATTAAGGATTGAATATAAGACCTTTTATTTCTGAATTACAATTGGAAACCTTGAACGAACTAAATAAAATTGGATATTAGTTGTATTGTTTCAACTGTTGTGTCATTAAGTTTTGAATATTTTAAATTTTAAATATATTAAATTTTAAGTATATTAAATTTTTGGTTAATTAAACTTCAAATATATCAATATCTTTTAAATTACAGATTAACTCAACAAATTATTGATAGTCTAAAACAAAAATTAATTATATTTTTATCTCATAATATTAATTATCGCATTAATAAAAAATTTGAATGATTCAAAATTTTAAATTAATTTTAAAATATTTAGATCTCATAATATATATAATAATTTTTATTATTATCAAACATAATCACAATATATTAGTAAGAAAAATATTATAAATTAATGTGTATATTATTTCATTGTTAACATTAGATAATTTGATTTAAAATTTATTAAATATCATTTTATAGTAATTAAATAATTGATACTTCTTATGTTTGCACAAATAAGTCGCGTCATACCAGATGACTAAAAAGGTAATTGTCATTCATACACGAGAGTAAATCAAACATAAAAACAAATAACAAAATAGATTATTGAAATAAAATTTAAAAAAATAATAATAATTTTAGTTCTTTAGCAAAATTAATTAAAATTTCACTTTATTTTCACTTTAAATTTATTTTTACTATTAAAAATTTTAATTTTACAAATTATGTAAATTTTAAATTAGTAAAATTTTATATTATGTAAATTTGTAATTATTTTAAATTTAATTTATCTAACCTACGGGTACTCGATATTTTAAACTCTACTTATTACAAATAATTAATTTTTTAATACGAATAAAATTACATTAAATTTTAAATTAATTAATTAATTAAAATTAAATTAAATTAATTAAAATCAAATCAATTTTTATCACCTAGAAATACATGGACCGTGTGTCCTCAGACATTTTGAAGCATCAAACGTAGGAAGAGCGCGTGGCGTTGTCATAGACAGAAAACGAGAATGTCTTTACGCCGTTGGGCGTTCTCTTCCACCTTTCTCACAGACCCTCAGAGACCCGAAAAAATAAAAAAGCTGCCCTTTTGCATTATAACTGCAAGCCTTGCCAATGAATATTTATTTATTAATTAAGTATTGAGTGAAAAGAAATAAATATAAAACAAACGATTATTTATTTATTTATTTCGGTCTACAATATTTTTATTTTTCTCATCTTCTGGGAACTCTCTTTACTGTGTAGCTCTTGTTCTTCTCTCTACCAATGGAGGAGTCTCACTCTCTCTGCTCAGATCTCTCCCTCTGGGTTGCCTTTCACGACAAGCGCTAGATTTCTCTTTGTACCTTTAGGCCTCTCAGCTTCAGTTTCAGCACTGCTGGCGTTATTGCTGTTAAAGCTTCTCCCTTGGAAGGCACATGCCGTGAGTTGAGTATTCTAGGCTCTTCCCTTTTGTTGAGATTTTGGTGGGTTTCTTGTGTTTTGAGTTTCTGGGGTTCTTATGGTCGTGTGAATCTCTGGATTTCATGGCAAAAGAATTTGCATTGTCAAGGTTCTCACTTTGAGTTGGTGATTGTAGTGATTTTGGTGCTGGTGAAATTGATGATTTCTTTCTCGGTTTTGAGCTGCTGGGTTTGCCGAAGAATTGAATTTCATTTTACCAAAGTAGCCTTCGTTCAGGATTTTGTGAACAATTGTGGAGGTTTTTCCTTTTGGTTGTAAAGTTGTAAACTTGGTTTTGTAATTGGTGGATATTGGCGGTGTTCATTCTTCCTTTGCTGCTGGAGAAATGGGATTACCAGAAGTTGAAGTATTAGGTTGAGTTCTCATAATTATGTGTCTAGGGGGATGTTCTTTGGTTGTCGTGATAAGAATGGCACTGGAAGTAGAGGATGGACTTCTGAAAATGGGAAATTGGATGGAAGGGTAGTTGTTCATTCTGAAGGAGTTGGTTGTGGGGGTGGTTTGGTGCATGATGGGTTGTGTTTGCTGTAAACCTTCTGATATTGAAGATAGTAAGGACAGCCCGAGAGAGAGGCTCTCGGGCAAGACCTTGTCAGACTTGCGAGTTTCAAGGGCCACCTCTTCTAAGAGGGAAGAAGTATATAGAACAAAGGATCGATATGATATCAATGATGGCAGGGCAATGTTGATAGATAAGCAAGTGAATGGGTCTACCAGATTGCATGCTGGTGAGAATGTTGATAGGAAAAGGGAAAAGATGGAATCTGCAGTTGCTCCACACCCAGGGATGAGCACTATACCAAAAGCAACTGAAGGGGAGCAGGTTGCAGCAGGATGGCCTTCCTGGCTAGTTGCAGTGGCTGGAGAGGCCATCAGGGGGTGGTTGCCACGACGTGCAGACTCATTTGAAAAGCTGGATAAAGTATGTTGCTTTCCCCATTTTGTTTGTGAAGTTAACTTTTGTGATGTATCATATTGGTCCAATGCCTACCAGTTGTTTGTTGAATTCCATCTTCTTTATCTTCTTCTGTATTCTTCGAGGTGACATTATCTCCTGTCTGGTTTTGGTTCATTTCTTGATAACATTCCCTTAAATGCAGATTGGCCAGGGAACTTACAGTAATGTTTATAGGGCTCGCGACCTTGATCAAAAGAAAATTGTTGCTTTGAAGAAAGTAAGGTTTGATAACTTGGAACCTGAGAGCGTTCGCTTCATGGCCAGGGAAATTCACATTTTGCGTAGGCTTGACCATCCTAATGTAATAAAACTAGAAGGTCTAGTTACATCAAGGATGTCTTGCAGTTTATATCTCGTCTTTGAGTACATGGAGCATGATTTGGCTGGGCTGGCTTCACACCCTGGTCTGAAGTTTACAGAATCTCAGGTGCTTATGAAACTTTTTGTGTAACCAGTGATTCTATTCCCTTTTGTTTTTTGGACACTTATCTGCTATATCAGTTAAATGTGATGTCTGCTCAATTTTTCTGATGGTAGCACCAGATAATGTTATATGCTTTTCATCAATGAAGCTTGTATTTCTATGAAAATTTCATGGAAGGCCGAGAAGTTGTAATATTTCGCAAGTATCAGTCATTACCTGTTCTTACACTTATTTTCTTAGTATACCTGCTTTACAATCTGATCTTTATATTTCTTGGCAGGTCAAATGTTACATGCAACAACTTTTACAGGGACTTGATCATTGTCACAGCCATGGTGTTCTGCACCGTGACATCAAGGGTTCTAACTTGTTAATTGACAACAATGGTATCTTGAAAATTGCTGACTTCGGTCTAGCAAGCTCTTATGATCCTGCACATGCTCAGCCGCTGACAAGCCGAGTTGTGACTCTTTGGTATCGTCCTCCAGAGCTCCTGCTAGGGGCCACATACTATGGTGCTGCTGTTGATTTATGGAGCACAGGTTGCATACTGGCTGAATTATATGCTGCCAAGCCTATTATGCCAGGAAGAACTGAGGTATCTATCCTTTTTTGGGGAAAAAAGTTTTTCAATGAAAAAAATCTGCTGTTGGCCATAAGTTATTTAAGAGTTTGAACTATCAATAATAAACTGCAAACAGTTTCAGATTTGACCAGCAAACAATTATGAAATGCATTAACAATCTCGTAAAATAGGTCCATTCTTGAAATGATGAGAGGGATGTTTCAGTTTAATCCTTTGAAGTATTAGACTTGTAGAGGGTGCCTAAGGAAGGATAAGATGTACTCAAAGTGACCCCTGTTTTTACAAAAGGATTGTTTCCATGACTTAAACTTGTGACCTCTGAGTCACAATGGAGTAACCTTCCCATTATGCCAAGGCTCACCCTTTAGAGTGCTAGTCATGTAGAGAATGTTTTATATTACTTCTTGGCAGGTCTTGAGTTGATGACCTTGTAACTATTATCAAACACTTATTTCTTTATAGACATGTTTCTATGATCTTGGTTAAATTATTAATTTCTCCATCCAAAAATTTGTCATTGTATGAGATGACTTTTATTATTATCAGATCAGGATGATGGTTTTATGGGCTTAGAGCCCAGTACTCTCTATTAGAGTTTTGCATAAATGTGATGATTGCTTATATTGCTTGGCTAAAAATGATGAAGTTGACTTGTGATTAATCTTTTGACAAGTAGAACTGATCATGCACTCCCCCCGTAAGTTAAAGTTGACAAATGATGTAGGCATCATGATTCCTTTTTTTTTTTTTTTTTCATATGTGGCATCTTAATTCCAAACTTTTTTGGCTGATTTTTGTTTGGTACATATTGAGTCGAACAATCTCCATTAGGTATCAGTTGGATGACCTATTTCTTATATTTAGTTCAAGCCTAGGGATTGCCTATAGTTAAGATAATCAATATTGGTTATCAATTGGATGACCTGTATCTTATATTTAGATCAAACCCATGAATCAGTTGTTGCACCTCGTTTTTAACTGAGTGCTTATAGTTAAAAACAATTGTCCTTTAATGTGGTTGTTGTCATGAGGGACTCTCATGATGTCTTTCCCCTCATGGAATGAGGCTAACAGTTCAGGGCTTAAAAGTGCATGCTTTAACGATACAAATGACTATTAGAAGCTTTTTACTAACTGGAAGATGGAAGTTACTGACCTTGTCTTCACCTTGTGATGTATGTTAGAGTCAACTGTTTGAACTGCCATTTGAGGTGTCTTTGGATATGGGAAGTTCAGGCCTAGGATTATTGTCAGCTGTAATTTCAGCTGCTTTTTCATTTCTTTCACTTTATCTCTTGATGTGTCTGTCTTCTAGGTGGAACAGCTGCATAAAATTTTCAAGTTGTGTGGCTCACCATCTGAGGACTATTGGAGAAAATCGAAGTTGCCACATGCAACCATCTTTAAGCCTCAGCACCCTTATAGACGGTGTGTTGGAGAGACTTTTAAGGAATTCCCTGCCCCAGCTTTGATGCTTATTGAGACCCTACTTTCCATTGATCCTGCAGATCGTGGAACCGCTGCTACTGCACTGGAAAGCGAGGTATAAAAATGTAGAACTTTTATCGTCCTACTTACCCTTCTTCTTCTGATATGTGCTCAATATTTTAGGATGGCATGAAGGTAATATTTTGGCCAACAGAACTGTCAATTCTGATTTTCCCAAATCTTGTCTGTTTGGGAGACCAACAGCAGGCAACTAGAACCCCATCAAAATGAATTCTCAGTTGCAGATCTGTGAGTTGGGTTTTTCTGTTTGCCTTGTGAAGCAAAAGAATAAAAAAAAAAGGAATCCTAGAGGACTATCTCCTGAATTTTCGAGACAACTGAAAGAATCAGATCGGATGTCAGATTAAAAAAATAAAAATAAAAAGTGGAATTATTCAGTTAGTATTATGTGGCAGAGCTAGGATGTTTTCACTTAAAACCTTGAAAATTTTCAAAGAATTTATGATATTGAGACTGACTCAACACTGATTAGAAAAGAGAAAGAGGAAGCTAGAGAGAGGTGGGGGGGGAGGAGAGTGAGGAGAGTGCTTTTAGCTACATTAGAGATCCGGAGTCACTGGACTGCAATGGCATGTGTGAATAAGCTAAAAAGGGCAGACATGCAAATAAATTAAGATTTCAATTTTGAGAAATTTGAGAAAGTGAGAAAGCCAAAGAATGACACAGGAATCATGAAATTTCTAGAAGGCTTGGTTATAAACAAACTCCAAATGTTGTTGCACCAACCTTAGAAAAGATATTCACATAATCGAAACAACAAAACCTTGAAGTGCATATATCATCCTTGCTTTGGGTTGGGCTTATGGAGTTTTTCTACACAATCCTAAATCAAAACAACATATCAGTTTTTGAAACATAAAAACAGAATTTTAGTTTTTCTCTTTGCAGTTTAGGCAGTTGTGGTTTTGAACAGTTCAGATTGGTTGGTTTTTGGTCTGGGCAGGTCCATGAACTCCCCCATCATTGAAGTTTTCCTTTTTATTGGCATTTTGTAGCTTTGTTGATTCCACAGATTTTCTTTTTATGCAGTTTTACTATTATTATTGTCTTGATTTGGGAGCTCAGTAACTTCTTCTTTTTCTTTTTCTTCTTTTTTTTTACTTTTTTTTTGTATTGGAATCAAGCCCATCTCCATCCATGGTTCAGTGTTAAAAAATTCTTAGTAATGCCCAACTTCAATATGTCATCCAAGATTTGAACCCCAAAATGCCTAGCTTTTCTGAAGAGTTGGGCTTATGTAGAAAGCTGACCGTAGACAGTGGTTATTGGATCTCAATTATTGGCCACACATGCAACAAAATGACGGATTTACTACCTGCCCTTGTGTCAGTTGCAAATGTTAGGGAGAGAATATCGGCAAGTTGAATAGGAGAACTACCTTAATAAAATTTTCGTGACAATTTTTTTTGTGCATCTTAGGGAGCAGACCAGTGTTTCTTTCTTTGTTGTTTGACTGTTGAGTATGACTCTTATTCATACAAGGTACTGCACACTACAATCTATTGGAAAGTGGAAAAGGAAAGGCTTCACATTGGAGGGGTCTTTATTTTATTGCAGGGTGGGGAGATATTTGGAGTTTTCAGGTTATACATACCTTCATACATAAGACTTTACTTGAAGACCCCTGGCCTCAGAGTTTTTAATCTATATGGCAGGCTTGTCATAGTGAAATCATACATAAGAGAGTACCCATTGACCTAGCACATTGGTCAACCACATCATTGTTGCATTATTTGTTCTCTTGTCTCAATTTTGTTGCCTCTGATCTTTGTGGACTAATCATTACCAGTTTTATCATTCAAATTTATTCCACAAATACAATTCCCTTTAAGATCTTCCCTTTTAGGTTTAGGTTAACTGGTGCAATATTTGTTGTAGCTATTATTCTTCACAAAGTATTTTAAGCTTATTTCTGTTGGATGCCAGCAGTTAGATTTTGTTGATTCTCTCTCTTGTAAATGATTCTTATCTTTAGTACTTGAGCTGCATCCCTTGGTACTCTATAATAAGTTTTTTATGCATAGGAAAAATTGCGGTCGTATATGGTCAGGAATGTTGGGTATCAATACTACTGTCAAGTTAGTTGAGATTGGCATTCGTACCCTAGCACTACTAATTTTTCTTTTGCTGGTTTAATTATTGACTTGTTTGGGTTATTGTTCTGCAGTTTTTTACATCAAAACCGCTGCCTTGCAATCCTTCAAGTTTGCCAAAATATCCTCCCAGCAAAGAGTTCAATGCAAAAATGAGGGATGAGGAAGCTAGAAGGTGCGTGTTGTAGATTTTTCCATGTTACGACTAGATTTTTTTTTTTTCTTTTTTGTTGAAACGATGATTACGTGGTTGAGAATAGATTCTTGCTTGAGTAGGTGCATGCATACAGATGTATGTACATAATTAATGTCATTGCTTAAAGTTAAAAGCTGCCTGTCTCATCCGTTGGCTTGCAAACACCAAGGTTTAATGACTGTAAATGTGACTGCTCGCAAATGCAGGAGGTTAGAATTAGGCTGTGATGGGTGGCTTAATGCTACTTTGGTTCATATTTTGTTTTAATAGGTGCTTAATGAGAGCTAATGTTTTGCACTCTTATACTTCTGATGTTGCTAAAGTGACCTCTTCTGAGGGTGGTGAGTTGATCTTCTTTTTGTTTGCATTCACAGACAACAGGCAGTTGGAAGCAAGGTACTAAGGCCTGAAGTAGACAGAAGAGGAATGAGAGAATCTCGAGCTGTCCCTGCTCCTGATGCCAATGCTGAATTAGTGCTATCACTGCAGGTACTTCCTCTTGTAGCCGTTAGGATTTCCACCCATGTGCATTTGCCCCTACTTGTGATTGAGGGTCTGCAATTAGGGTGCAGTGATGTCAGTTCTTATCTCCGTGCCCTGATACGTAGTGTTGTTCACAGAACTTCAAGGGGGTTGAGGGTTACAAAAATGAGAGTTTTGCTTGAAGCTAAGCTGTCCTAGGTTTTTAAACTCAAGGAATCCAAGTAAACAAGGCAATGTATAAGACTAGTAGATTCATACTGTGCTCTTCTGAACACCTACTGACCCCACTGGCTGCATTGCTCCATCTCGACCATCTGTTGATCCTTCATATCTTGTTCTTTCTCGTGGGGTGTTATGGTTCCTGAAATATAATTGGCATTAAAAAAAACTAAATTGATGGTAACAAACTTCCTTTCTATTGTAATCAATAGACATTTCTATCTTTGACCATAATAAGGTGTGGCACATTATAAGAAGTAGAAAATAGAAAGGCTTCCGTCATGTGCCTCACCACATGTTGCCATGGTACGGATACTGGTCTTTCCATATGAGATGCCCAAACCTTTCACAAAGCATTACAAATCATTTACCATTTCTCTTCAGGATTAATTTGTTGATCTATGTTGATAAATTCTTTTTCCTCATTCCAGAAAAGGCAGGGTCAGTCAAATTCTAAGAGCCGGAGTGAGAAGTTTAATCCTCATCCAGAAGAAGTTGCTTCTGGCTTTCCGATTGATCCTCCCAGACCTTCACAAGCCATAGAATCGGGTAGAGATTCCCAAAGCCATCAACACAAAAGAGCCTCCCATTCTGGGCCATTGGCTCACCGTGCTTCATGGGCAAAGGCTGGGAGAAACCCCGATGATGCTCCAAAGCATTCTTCTGGAGCCGAGTTATCAACAATGTCAGGCATAGTGGCAGCAAGGAGAAGTTTATTACCTGAAGACCGCAAAGAACTGTCCAGAACATTGCAACAAGAAGTTCCAAAACTGATAACAAGGTTTCCAGGATCTTTTAAGGAATCCTCAGAGTCTTTCATCCAGCAGGGTCAAGAACATCAGTCACAGTGTCTTGAAGGTTCTTATCAAAATGACGATGGAAGAACTGGCAACAAAGCTCCAGTCCTTGTAAGTTCCTGATTTCATGTTCTATTTGCTTTTCTCTCCCTAATCCTTTTAGTTCCTTCTCTTTTTTTTTTTCGCATCTCAATTTTGCAAGTCAAATCTTGCCAATGCTTTTTGGGCTTGGGGCCTCTCTCTCTGAACTATTACCTTGTCTATTCTTTTGGTTGGTTCATTAATTTTTCTAGTCAATTTTTATTCCAGGTTGGCTATGGTTCGAAGGGTCACAAAATTCATTATTCTGGCCCATTGTTAGTGCCATCAGGGAATGTGGATCAGGCACTTAAGGATCATGATCGCCAGGTCCAAGAAGCTGTTAGACAGGCGCGCCTTGACAAAGCAAAAGTCAGAAAAGTTCAGGCTGAAGGGAACCAAATAGCAGCAAATTCATTATTTGTTTCTGGTAGGTAAGCTGGATTTAGCACCCTAAATGAGAGTAATTGACAGAAATATAACTGCAGAATAATTCGGCTGTTTTATGAAATATGATTAAAATTGTTGGGTGGGGTTTTTGTATAGGGAATGTCCTTAGTCAGATAGCTTAGTGGTGGTCATATTAGTTATGAGCCTGTAGCTGATTTTAAAAAAATTTCCCTTTCCAACAATTTGTCATTTGTGCCTACTTTTCTCCATGCCAATGCAGTTTCTAAATTATCATTTTTGCAACGCATTGTCGCTGGCTGCAAGCTGTAGAGTATATTGAAAATCAGACATTGTTCATGTCGTTCAGGAGAAAAATGTTGCATCTCCCATGCTTCTATTGTAGCTCATCATTTTCTGTTATAGATTGGCTTTTGTCTATCTATTTTAGGCAATGAATTCTATTTTTTGTTCCTAAGTTTCTTCAGATGACCAGATAACCCAGATGCTCTTTCGCTTTGGTTTTGAGTGACCTGTGACACTTTTGGGCTAGTAGTTGCAAGATAGTGCAATCTCATGTGGGCACAAAAGAAAAAAAAAAGAAAAAAGAAAAAAAAGATAATCAATCTCACAAAACAGAGAGAGAGAGAGAGAGAGAGTTGATTCTTGATATTGTTGGGTTGACTTGTAGTTGGGAATAAAATATCATCCCCAACTGTGTATGCA
Source organism: Bruguiera parviflora (assembly GCA_019804595.1). Taxonomy (NCBI): domain Eukaryota; kingdom Viridiplantae; phylum Streptophyta; class Magnoliopsida; order Malpighiales; family Rhizophoraceae; genus Bruguiera; species Bruguiera parviflora. The sequence continues at coordinate 1,178,355 of CM034053.1, forward strand.
AATGTTTGGGGTGAATGAAAAATGAAATTTTTTCAAAAAAAAAAAAAAAAATCGGAGATTTTTGAGTCGTGGGGTCTGATGAGTAGCTTTGAAGTTGATCCTCCAAACTTGTGGTGTCTAGCCGTGGAGGAGCCACGAAATGTCAGGGAGGCCGGGCCTGATCTTTCTTAAGAGTGTATTTGGCTTCATGTGTCCAATTTCTACGCATTGACTGGTTCTTTGAGGTAAGGAGGGATTCATGAGAGCTAGGCACGAGAGTTGGATCTCTATAACCGGAGACTGTGGTGCCCCTGGTATCACTACGGTGGGTCCAGAGAAAGGATTTAGTCGGGGAGATGGGATTAATGTAAATGAGTTTCCAGGGATCCATCTCCACCAACCAAACTCAACGTCGAAGAAATAATAATTTGAAAATTCATCTCTGGTGATTTATCAACAAAGCTGAAAGCTGCCATGTATGGACCTGGGGCAATCGGCACTTGCCAATTGTTAAGATAGTAATTGCAAAGTATAAAACTTGAATTTTACGTCATAAGAGTGAGATTTTAATGTAAAATTTATATTAACTCGAGTTTTTTCGATATACAGGTCTCTTAAACTTCATGCCAATTATTATTATAACTCTCTGTTACTCTCTCGGTCACTCGTGTGAACGACTGTTTTTAGTAACAAACTTGCTCATTCAATACACATCTGCAGCTGAGATCACATTCAATGGCTTCAATCATCAGATTTGTTACGCCCTGGCACTGCACCGGAGACACCCCACAATCTCCAGGATCCCCACAAGATATCCAAATTCGTCAACTCTTACCAACCCTTCCCGTCCTCTTCCCCCTTCTCCATCACCTACAAGAACAATCTCCCAGGCCATGGTCTCTACTCTTCATCTTTGTGCCTTCTACTGGCATTGAATGTGCATCCTCAAAACACCACCTCGGTTTCTTAAACACCACCCTGGCAACCACGCTCTCGGTATAGAATTCGACGTGTTCCAAAATCTAGAACTCAATGACATCAACGATGCCCATGTCGGCATTGACGTGAATTCTATCACTTCTTTGGTTGCCAAGGAAGCTGGACGCTGGTCTCACGAACATGCAGAGAACCACAGTAAGCCTAACTGGTCTTCCCAAAAGTTGGATCTTAATAATGGAACAAACTATCAAGTATGGATAGACCACAAGAAGCCTAGGCTAAGCGTGACATTGGCTCCTGCACGCACGAAGAAGCCTCAAGGGCCATTGATGAGTGTTTATATTGATCTTCATTTTTGGTTATTGTCTTATTCTGGGTAGAACCGAGAGTGATTCAACGTTGATATGACTCCCGTCTAGATCATTATCTTGAAATCAATTATGTCGAGGTCCCCACGTCGAGACTGAGGTTGCGTCCCACTCGGCCGGGCCACAGCCTATTATGAATACTCTGGTTTTAGCTTTGCTTGGCTAAGATTCCAAATGCGGAAAAGTCGTGGGGGTAATCGAATAGGTTTCATATACGAATATATATATATATATATAAATATATATAACTATATATATATAGTGTTTAAGATAAAACAACATGAATTTGCGTTTAAAAAAGTTGATGAAATTCATATAATAGTGGTCAAAAAAAAAAAATCACATTAGTCTAATTCTCTAGTTATGACGTGTACTTGATAGTTTTCCTGAAGTTTTGAAAATTCAGAGAAAATTAGAAAATTAAAAAAAAAAAAAACTATTAAGTCGAGTTCTCAAAACGCTTGCTTAAAGTTTATCAGGGAAATTCAAGTTCCAAATCACGTATGAATATAGAGATTCTAGCCTATTTGGCTAGCCTTCTAATTCAATTACGTCTTGTGTGGCTGTGAGTCGAATTGCTATCACAACCACAGGCACTCAGTAGACGATGAGTCGCCGCTTGTTTAAGACAAGTCCATAGAATAGACGAAGATTCTCTCTAGATATAGCCTCGAAAAGCTGTAAGAGCCATTTCTATTAAAAAGCACAAAATACGTACCAACAAAAGCCACTGTCCAAGCAGGATTGGGTTGCTTTGACCCAAAAATAAAGGGGTGGGATTGGATTGCGTTGCTTTTGATAGAGAGGTTCAAAGGGCATGCTGAAAAGGAAAAAAGTTAGTCATGATCATATAAATCATTAACTTAAACTTGAAAATTAAATAAAGAAGGAGATGCAAATCTTCTTAAATCTCTAAATCCTACCAACGATGAAAACACACACACATTTAAGTCATTTGAAGTTCTTCAGGTCGGTTGCATTGTGTACCATACTATTGCAAAAATGAAAGTATTTAAACTAAAAGTTGGCCTAATTCTCAAAATTGATATGCTATTCATTTTCTTTTCCAATAAGATTCAATCTTCGGGTTTAAAAATTTCTCTCATGCTGTTAGAATGTGAACGAGAGAGAATGAATAAAATAAGATTTTGTGCCTCGACTTTGAACGGGTTATATAAATTCATGCAAGAATCTATACACAAAATAGAAAAATTAAATCAAGGATATCGACTAAATCATATCAAACAAATTATATAAATCAATAATATAATTTGGTCTTTTATCTTATTGAAGAATTTGAATTATGTAGGAAACTTGATACATTAGTTTTACGGTTTCACGTGGTTCTAACGCAATATAATACTACAATAGCCTAATCTTGTTTACTAAAATCATTACCCTACGATGCCTTTTTTATTTTTTTCACTAAAAGGACAAAAAAAAATTCATAACCAGTTGATGGGGATATAACCGGTTGATGGGGATGTGACCTGCTAGGCCTATGGCCGGCTTGCCTCTCGTAGGTGCCCCAGTATTCGTCAACGTTACAACAGTCCCTCTTCACTTTTGACTCTAATTCTTAATGTTAAGTTCCAAGAAAGTAACTTTTTTGGAATTGCAACTATTCGAACTTTAGTGTAAAATGATATGCTTTTTGCCAATTTTCCAAACTCGTGGAGAAATGAACTTGATAGATACTTGCAAACTTGCTATAAAAATATACACCCTTTTAGGGTTTTTTTTGACCAGATCAATAAAAACAGTCACCCTTAAGCCAATGGTACAAGGTGTGTTTCACATGTTTGGATTATACACAGATTCCACCACTACAAACAAGTGACAAGCCTCTGTCTTTCTCTCAATTTGAGAGGTTAATCTCTCCGGCTTTTTTTTTTTTTTTGTTGGTTGGCGTTCGAATAATGAGGGCCACTACGATTCCTTCCTGCATTCTTTATATTTTCATCTGGGTATATAAAAGGTTTATCTCTTATTAGAAATTTTGAAAGTCATCGTTCCTGTAAAAGGTTTACCTAGTGCGAGTGTCCATCCTAAGCAAACCAACCAATACTTTATTAACATGATCGGGATCGCTAAACGTTGAATTGAAACCAACCAATACTTTATTAAGATTATTGGGATCAGTATACGTTGCATTAAAAGCAACCCCAACATTAAATAATTGTTCTTGGCGTTGTTTGAGCGCGTGATTGTTGTTTTGACTGAAACCTCACACTTTGTTCATTCATTATTATATGTTTCAACAGTCACTTTCCTTTCTGGAAACAATCGCGACTTTCTGTTATTGGAAATCATAAGAGTCCCAACTCCCAATATAATTATTTTTCTTTTGCCAAGTCCCCTTTTTCAAGGGAAAAACTTGGCAGTAAAGAATGGCACCATGACTGCCTGAAAATTACCCTTTTGTCTTCGTGTCAAGGCCAGCTTGAGGCAATGGGGGTTCCACGTAGCTATCACGGAATAAAGCGGGAAGATAACGAAGGACAACCAAGGAGTGAACGTTATGCTTCAAAAAGAAACAATTAGAAGTTAAACGAAGTACCACATGCTCTTTTTTTGGTCCTAATGTATCATGTACATATATATATAGCGAGAGAGAGAGAGAGAGAGAGAGAGAGAGCTGTTCAATTTTATAAAGGTGTGGTCTTTCTTGTGGGGAGCAATTTTGCTCCTTTTTTAGATGAGAAAAATGAATGCAACTTTATGAGGCTGTGGTTCTTGATTGTGGCGTGTAACTAAAGTGTGGACGGGTTTGTGTGGTTCTTTTTTCAGGTTGATATAGCAGAAGCAGAAAGATCCTTTCTTGGTGCTACTGGTGCCCCTCTCTCTCTCTCTCTCTCTCTCTCTCTCTCGCATAGTGTGTGTGTGTGTGTATCTTTCAAGTGGGTTATTGTTGATGCTGGTGCTTCTGTTGTTGTTGGGTGTAAGGTGTAGATGCCATGGGAACGCACAATGAATGTTGTATGATTCTGTTTAATTGCTAAAGAAGAAAAGGTAAATCGCATATATCTATATCGGGGTTTTTTTTTTTTTTTTGGCACGTTGAGTTTTCCCTAAAAATTCGTTTTCTTGGGTTTATCTTTGTTAGGAGGTTTGCTTGTGGTATTGTGGGCTAAGAGTTCACTTTACTGGCCTTAGTTCCCAGTAAGGGATAATATGAGAAGCTGGTTTTGTAGGAAGAAAGGTTGCTTTTAGTTGGTTACGGAAATGAGATTTTGATTGAAAATGGATATGGTGGAAGTGAAGGGCTGTGGCACTTGTGGAAGCCGGAGAGTTGCTCAATTTCATGGATTTGTTTGGTCTGGCCTGCATGCAGCCTGAGGGGATAAGCATGGAGGACTCATCTGAGTCTGCTTGCCACAGGTCTGATAGTTCTCGGGGATTAGATACTTCCATAGTCTCAAACAGGAATCCAAGACCTCCATCGCATGATTCTGGGTTTAGAAAGGAGATTGATAGGGTTGCACTGGCACGCCAAAACCTAAGGAACCGGATTCTTCTATCCGGGGCTTGTGAGAATGAGCTAATAGTTGAACCGTTTGTCCGATCCATAGAATGGCGAGATATTAGTTTGAGGCAGTGGTTGGAAAAAGCAGAACGACCTGTTGATGAATTTGAATGCTTGCACATATTTAGACAAGTAGTTGAGATTGTAAATATGGCACATTCACAAGGAATTGTAGTTCATAATGTCCGACCATCTTGCTTCATCATGTCCTCATTTAACCATGTCTCCTTTATTGAGTCTGCTTCCTGTTCAGATTCTGGGTCTGATTCCTTAGAAGATGGATTGAATAGCCAAAGTGAGGAGTTTAGAAATCCACTGACTTCCTGGCCCCTTGACATTTGCCAACAGAGATGTAGGTCAGGAAGTGAAGATTTACTAGCTATGTCTACTCCAGCAAATGCTTTATCAGAAGCTAGCTGCATGCAATCAAGTTCAATTCGTGAAACACATGTTCCAATAAGGGAGCAAATAGGCGAAAGTAAAAGCACTGATAGGAATGTAGAACAAGAAGAAAGGAAGCAGCCATTTCCAATGAAGCAAATACTGCTGATGGAGAATAGTTGGTATTCTAGCCCTGAGGAGGTTGCTGGATCACCAAGCTCTTGTGCTTCAGACATCTACCGATTAGGAGTGCTCCTTTTTGAGGTTTGTGATTATGATCTAAACAGTATGCATTAGATATATTAAGAGCCATTTGATCTGTATTTTTCAATCTTTGTTCATCATTTGGCCTTGGTCACAGTATTAAAACTCCCATTTTTATGCTGTCTATACTGATTTGATTTAGTTTTGTCTGTGCACAGTTATTCTGCCCTTTTTGCTCAAGGGAAGACAAGAGCAGAACCATGTCTAGTTTGAGACATCGTGTACTCCCTCCTCAACTACTTTTGAAGTGGCCCAAAGAAGCTTCATTTTGCCTGTGGTTATTGCATCCTGAGCCAAGTAGTCGACCGACAATGGGGTAAATGCACATTGCCGAAATGTCAAGTCTGAGGAATTGTTTTTATTTTTTAAACTTATCAGTAATGCCATCTGAGCAAGTGAGTGTGTTTGGAAGTGTATTGTGCTTTTTCTCCAATGTATTTTGCTAAATACAAGAAGAGAAAGAGATAACCCTGTCATTCATGTTTTCTTGGCCTTCATTGTAATTAAGTTAAGTTGGGTAAACACTTGCACTGGCTGGTACAAACTCTATAAAGGATCTGTTGTGTGTGGAGTGCCTCCTAAGTTCTTTCTTCTTTTGAATGAGAACAAAAGCATCATCATCTTTTCTTGAGTCAAACAAATCCCTGTAGTTTAGTTGTGCATTAGGGATATTATAAACCTTTACGATTTGTTATGTTTTTCTTCTCTCTTGCTTCTGTTAAATCTTGTTCACAAAATGCTTGCTTCCAATCCATCCAAGAAATTATTTTCCGGTTTGTTCTGGCATTGGTGCAATGATGTTTGACAGTCTTCTTCTTTTGTATGTTGTGTTCCAGTGAGTTGCTAGAGAGTGAATTTCTTAATGAACAAAGAGACAATTTGGAAGTACGTGAAGCAGCTATACAGCTTAGAGAGAAAATTGAGGAGGAGGAACTTTTGCTGGAGTTCCTTTTGCTGATACAACAAGGGAAACAAGAATCTGCTGATAAGTTGCAAGATACTGTTTCTCTTCTGTGTTCTGATATTGAGGAGGTTTTGAAGCATCACACAGTTCTAAAGGAAAAAGGAGGCATAAGCCCTGACAGAGGGAAGGAAGATCATTTAGCAAATAATCTCCCATCATTGAATCTTGTTGATAAGGTCAACACTTCTGTTATAGGTTCCGGAAAGCAATTTCGTCTAGGCCTCCAGATTGAAGGTATAAAGGGATATGATGATGGCCAGAACTCAGATATGGTAACAGATGCTCAAGAAAGTCAGCTTTTTAATAGTTCATGTTTGATGAAAAACTTTAGGAAACTGGAGTCAGCATATTTCCTGACGAGATGTAGGACAATAAGGTCATCAGGAAGTCCACATATTAGGCACTCTCAGGTCAGTAGTGATGGTAGAAGCTCTATTGTTGTAACTGAAAGAAATAGCATAGCACCAAAAGAAGAGAATATTGTGAGCAAGCAAAGTGCATGGATAAGCCCATTCCTTGAGGGTCTATGCAAGTACCTATCTTTCAGCAAGATAAAGGTTAAAGCCAACTTGAAGCAAGGAGATTTGTTAAACTCATCACACCTAGTATGCTCACTTAGTTTTGATCGCGATGCTGAGTTCTTTGCCACAGCTGGTGTGAATAAAAAGATTAAAGTATTTGAATGTGATACGATCATAAATGAAGAACATGATATCCACTATCCTGTGGTTGAAATGGCTTGTAGGTCAAGGTTAAGCAGTATTTGTTGGAACAGCTATATTAAAAGCCAGATTGCCTCCAGCAACTTTGAAGGTGTAGTCCAGGTAGGTAAAATGATGTAATCTGTGCATTCTGTCCACACTTCAATTCATACTACATCAGTTGCTTAACATGTTCAGGTATGGGATGTCACACAAGGTCGAGTACTAACAGAAATGAGAGAGCATGAGAGGCGTGTATGGTCCATTGACTTTTCATCAGCAGATCCAACGATGTTGGCTAGTGGGAGTGATGATGGATCAGTAAAGCTATGGAGCATAAATCAGGCAATTCCATTTTTGTGCTTGGTGGCTGTCAGCTTTGAAACTAAACATAGTAATGTCATCTAATTTATTGATGTGTATATTTAGTTCTGGATGTTTGATAAGTTTTTCTTCTTATGTGGGTTGCTGCTGTAGGGGGTAAGCATCGGTACCATCAAAACAAAGGCCAATGTCTGCTGTGTTCAATTTCCATCAGATTCTAGTCACTCTCTCGCATTTGGTTCTGCAGATCACAAAATTTACTACTATGATCTCCGTAATTCAAAAGTTCCTTTGTGCACATTGATGGGACACAATAAAACTGTGAGCTATGTGAAGTTTGTAGATTCAGTGAACCTTGTTTCTGCATCCACGGATAACACGCTAAAGCTGTGGGATTTGTCAATTTGCACATCTCGGGTTATTAATACTCCTCTTCGATCATTTACTGGCCACACAAATGTAAAGGTGCATTTACTTCTCATACAAACCATCTATGTCTATGTTTTCATTAGGGTGTGAATGTTATTGACTGGACTGTTATTTTGTTAAGTTTGTTGTTGATTTTGCCTTGTTTCTTCAGAGATTTCAATTAAGCCAGCCATTATGTATTAGCATTCCACTTTTCTTGGGCTACCTGCTAACTGAGACTTTGTTGACATCTGGAAATTATCACATTTTATTTGATGGAAATTTGCCATGAATTATTTCAACTGTACACTTATCACTTCTTTATGCTTAAACTATCATTCAAAAAAAGCAGACCCTGTCAATTAGTCTACAAAGTTGGAAACATACCTTGTCCTTATGAAAGTGATATTGGCAATAAGATCATCCTTGTTTTCTAACTTCTTATTTGGCTTTGTCGTTGAATTGTTTGTTAGTCATTATAGTCCAGTAGCTGTAAGATAGTACCAATGCAGTAGGCATCAGGATACCGTCTGTCTCCCCTATCAGTGACTGAATTGATTGTTGGTGTTCAGAATCACATAACTTTCATGATTGATTCCAGTACAAGCCCACCTCAACAATATACTATTTTGGCCTACGGATCCTTTCCTTTTACATATTATCAATGAGGAGCAGCCAGCTGAATGTATGAAGAATTTGATGCAATGAAAGAATCTGCTGGTGTTAACAAACATATGATGCTTAACAAGAAGGTGAAACGAGACATATGAAACTGAATTAGACTGTTTTGTCTAAGTCACATTTCATGAATTTGAAAGGGGGGGAGGGACAGGAGAGCACAATCACTGTTGAAAGAAATTTTTAAAACATGAAGTTTGATTAACTAAAACGATAAAGAGGTGGCAAACATTGTTGATTTTGATTCTTGTTCTGTATGCACTGCTCCATTCAGGATTTTAGATCTTTCAAGGCTGTCCAATAATTGCACTATTAGTGGATCCAAATTTTAAAGTCCAAAGACAGAAAAGAAAAAGGAGAACAAGTAAAGATAGGACCAGACCTGTGTTCTACACTTTCAAAGTAAGGATTGGCTTCTTGAATTGTTCAGGATTGGCAATCTTGTGAACTCACATAAAAATCTTGTACTAGTAAAAGAAGTGAATGGAGGAACTTTGTTTGTGACTGGTAATTGAAATTGTCTATGCATGGCCCTTTTGGCTTAGACCCGCTACTTAAATATTTGCTGGTTTGAGTGTATGAATGTGTTATATAGCTGCAATATCTGAGTTTGATTCAAGTTTTTTCTGCTGTCTAACCTGATGTACAATTCGTTCAATTTAGCTGTGGCAAAAATGTACTTCTGTTTGGATTGTAGTTTATGCCTATAATTCTTTTACTCTCTAGATATTACTGGTGGAAATATGATCGTGTCTGACGTATACTTGATGTATGCATTTCTTGTTGCAGAACTTTGTGGGTTTGTCAGTCTCAGATGGTTACATTGCAACTGGCTCCGAAACAAATGAGGTACTCTTTATCTTCTTTCATGTTACTTTCTAGAGTCTCTTGACATTTTTTATGTGGTATTATGCTATAAAGCTATCAGAAGAATATCCATCTTTTTTAAAGTTTATATTAGTATTCTGCTCTCAAGTTTCAAGTCAACTGCCATCTTTCAGAGGCAAAAACTAGACTTAAAGCATTTCATACATCCAGAACACATAATCCGCTATCTAAAAAAGCCATAGGAGGGGGCAAAACAGAAATGAGCGACCTAACTGACCACGTACGGTAACAAGAAAAAGAAAAAAAAAAAACTACTCAGCAGACCACGGCTTTTATGCAAAGTGCAGCAAGAAATTTGTAGCAACAGAGCAGTGTGTGCATAATCATCGAACTGCCCAACTAATGTCCATTGTCTCTTAGCTACAGCTTCATTTTTAACTGTAATCTTTCATTATCTACTGTAGTCTTTCATTATCTTTGGCATTGAGTTGCTTGGAATTCAACTACCACAATGTTTAACACATAACTCTGGTGCTTTCTTGTCGACCCTCTCTATAACTGTAAGTTAGGTGACTCACTCATTTTAGAAGTTTAAATTCCCAATGCTGCTTGAGATGTTAGAAAGGCAAAGCACTTGTTGCTTTCTATCAGTTGCGGAAGAGGTGATCTCCAATTTCTAGGAATTAGGAAAGGATATCTATTGACTATTGCTGACTGTTTAGACTTCAGGTGCACCTTTTCAGTTAGCAGCTCATGATCTTTATTTCTGATTTTCATTTGTTATTTCTGATTTTCATTTGTTGAACTGAACCCCTGCTGTAACAGGTCTTCATCTATCACAAAGCTTTCCCTATGCCAGCGCTGTCATTCAAGTTCAATAAAGGAGACCCACTTTCGAGCTACGAAATGGATGACACCGCACGGTTTATTTCTTCTGTCTGTTGGCGTGGCCAGTCCTCTACTTTAGTTGCTGCAAATTCTACTGGTAATATAAAGATTTTGGAAATGGTTTAGGTTTGGCCTATTGTAAGGTTAATGTCTTTGCTGGGAAATATAGAAACACTGGTGTTAAAGCAGAGAAATGAAATGAAAACAATGGTTTGGCACAAGGGGAAAAGTAGAGTTGAGAAATATAGGAATTTGACATTCATGGTTAGCTAAAAAAAGTTTTGGCATTAGATCATAGCGGATGCAGTAAATGTGAAGAGAATGGTCCACTCTTGATCCACTGTGTATTGTACATAAAAATTAGAAGGGAAAAAGGGCTACAATTGTTTGGGTATACAATTGTGATGCATATAGTTAATAATTTTTTTTTTTATAGTGATAATGATATTGTATCTTCATTTGCATCATATTTTTCCCATCCACTTGATAGGGTCAATGCACAAACCTTGCTCGAGTTATTGCATAGTAGTTTCCATTCCCCATAGAATTGATGGTTGTTGAAATGATAGTGAGAAAATTTCCCACTAACCATGGATAATAAAGTTAGATTTGAGAAATGCCTTTCCAAAAGATGAAGTATGCAGGCACGTATCACTTTCTATTGATTTGATGATTGATAGGCTCTATTTCCATTGTTGTTCTTGGGACAGAAAGGATCCCAACCGTCCTTTTATGTTATCAATAGGGAGGTGGGTGGATAGATTATTTGGGTCTACTTTCAGATGATTAACCATTTCAATCTAGTTCTGTCATGGTTACAAGACAAAACATGGTAGCACAAATTGTGGTAGTGAGGCTTTTGCATCTTTTGTTGGATGTACCCTCTTCATAAATGGAAAGACTAGGCAACAGGTAGCCCCTCTTTTCCTTTACGACAATGTACACTGTTTTTCACAGGAAGTATCACCTCTTTTCCTCTAATGTCAACTTAAAGATAGATTATGGAAATGTAAGAAAGGTAGCCAATTTATCATCCTAATGGACGATTTAAGTTTGGATAGGGAGGAAAATGGTTTAAATATTGAATAAGAAATATGGGATCTATAATTAGAGTCTCAGAGTAGAAAACTTCAAAAAAAAAAAAAAAAAAAAACAAATATATGCATGTTATTTTAATAGATGAAGTTCGAGTTTATAAATAGAATAATTTTACTGTTAAATTAATGTGAGATATATAATAAGGTAATAAAATCAAACACTAACGCATCTAAGTAGACTTGGGTCTTCATACAACTGGTCAAAATTCGTTTTGCTCAGCTGGGGAAAATGGCAATAAACTGAGCATCTATGTTATGCACCAAACTTCTTGTCACAATAAGAGGAAATGGCAGATCAAAAGAACCAGACAACCTCCCCAAAAGGAAGACAAACAATCAATTCCCAGCTTGGGGAAATGAAAAGCACAAGATCTATTATTCATATTTTTTGGGGGGAAAATGAAAAACAGTCTAGAAAAGTAAGGGTGGAGATGGACATATCCACACCCATTTTATTTTGTGGATCCAACTTTGCTATTTTTTCTCTTCTGGTTCATGGGGCGAAACCCACAAAAAAAATAAAAAAGACTGGAAAAGAATGAAAGCCTGTGGACAATGTGGTTCTCTAAAAAAATTTACAAAGTTGTGGACAATGTGAGGGCTTGGAACCACCCATAGGTCGGCCAGAAACACATTGTAATTGTAGTCCAAAATGTTAATTGTGTTATTTTAATTACTAAAAATCTTAATCTTATTGATCTTTGCTCCCAAAACTAACGTTTAGTGACGAAAAAACACATCAAATGAATAAACGAACAATCAAGAAACATAAAATATAAGTTGTGATTGTCGTAAAAATAATACAACAATCCAGCCATTCGTCCAAGCTTGGATCAATTATTGTAGAATCAGGGTTTGAATAACCAGAACCATAGTCATAAGAGCTCACAAGAAATCTAAACCACATTTGCAAGATATAATTACATTCCAACTAAAAATCATTATAGGTCACTAGTCAGTGATAGAACTACTGAACTCTTAGTCTGAATGATCGAGGATTATATACCGATATTGACGGACCAAAAACAGATCACTTCTAGCGAGAGAGCAAAGCATTGCAATCCATGATAGTCAAGTCTTTACTGGATTTTGTTGTGCTAAATTATCCTATACCATGTACCAAACACACCCTAAATCATTACCATAAACCGCACGCATATGAAACTCTACTCTGTAGAAAACAATATGAAAACATAAAAGTACCACAGGAAAATTTCTCTTATGCAAGTATCATAGCACTATGAGGGTAGGACCAAAAGAAAGGTGATTGTGCTATGCTAGACTCTGATCACTGCAACAATAGTTTCAATGTTTATGATCGGCAGGCAACAACAAACCTGCAATCCAGACAAGAATGAGGTAGCAGTTGCAACTCTGGCATTGAGAATCTTGTCTTAGGGGGATTTTTCAATGATCAATTGTTTGATTTGCAGATAGAGCTTCAAACCCTCTTTCCATCCACAAGCTAGAAACTTTCAAGAAATTTATTTACACCAATTTTTCTTGAGATTTTCTGATAAAGCTACCCTAGCTATGAGGCGTTTAAGTCTGACAGCTCCTGGGCCTGGTTTGATTTTGTTGATATTCCCAACCTTGGAGCATTTGGGGCTACCACTGCACCATCTACCAGGAGTGAAGCTCCCCTTTTTTCGGCCAAGCAACTCCTTGTCAATGATATCTAAGACAGGGTCATCTCGTTTGAATTTTCTAGCAAAGGCAGCACCACTATCAATCATCTTGTTTGTGTCATTAATTGTAAGGGTGTGTGGATGCTGCCTGGGAGGAATGTCCCAAGAAATGTAGTGCAAGTCATGATTGACAGCTGTCTGAGCAAACTCTGGGACATTGCATATTGCGGTGTGAAAGTATCCCTCAGGCGAGGAAACAAAATTTGTGTAGTACATGAGTAAGATTCTTGGCAGATTATCCCAACCCCAAATTAAGTACTCCACAAACGAACGAGTGAGAACCATCCACGCTGAACCTGCAGAGCAATTAGATGTCATTCATTGTTTCATTGTCAATGCAGAATTGCAGCTCTTTATGTTTCAGGCATTCTCAGTGTTTCACAAATGAAAACAATTTGGGAGTTGCTGAATCTAATCGCATTAAAATTTACATCTCTTTTTCAAATTTTATGCATCACTGCTAGCAACTACTTACAAAAAGGAGGCCTTATAGATAGATTTTGATGTACTAGTCATAAATATCTTTCAGCTGTTAACTTCTGCTCCCAAGTAAAGCTAGAAATCAAAATAAAATTTTAGGTGGCAGTTGGACTGATAATTTACTGGCTTGATTGACTGGGGAGAGACCACATATGGATCAATTGTTTTCCCATTGAGTAACAACCCTAACAGGCTTAGGAAAGGGACATCAGAATAAAAACTAAAAAAGATTGCAGATCAGTCAGTAGATAGCTTGAATGATGTTGGCAAAGTTCAAAAATTGATTAATCATGAACACCGACCAGTAAATAACTTGAATGATGTTGGCAAAGTTCTCTGTGGTGTGGCCCAGAATAGGTCTGCCTTTGTTGTTGAGTAAAGTCCTGGATCTATGATCAAAGGCATTGCTCGTTTGTCCCTAATCATCACCATGCAATACAGAATTATTCACTGGACAGAGTTCTGAACCTACCACACACGCACAAAATGCCGCACAAAAAACAAACAGATAGAGAAAGAGAGGCTCACTCCTTCCAGCCTAATTGACTTGTGTGCTCAATAAAGTTCAGGTTCCGGTTTATGGTTGAAAATGTGTGGAGAAGATCTGCGTATGACAAGGGAATTAATCTAATTGTTACCTTAATAGGCAAACTCCTTAATTCCCAGGGAAGAAAAAGAAACAGAGAGAAGCTAAATATTGTTTACGACAATCAAGGAAATACACTGACCATCTTGAGTTACCAGAGGGTAATCAGAAGCACTGAGGTTGATAAACCAGTCCCAATCTTTGCTCCTTTTGAGCAGAATTGCACAAGCATGAAGTGTATTAGAAACCATGGTGGGTCCTCTATATGTAACCATATTAGCCTTGGTGATCATATAGACATTCCCAATCTTGGAGAAAATGGGATGCTTTTCCACTCGCAAAGCAAGCTCAAATCTCTCCTCTGCTGGGGACTCAAGGTCCAAATGGATGACATATTGGTTCCTTGGATGGTAAAGTGCATGAAGAGTCCTCCAAAGCTTCTCTAAATCACCTTTAGACCCAGAAACCAAATAAGCAAACTTGGGAATCGTGAAGGCCAGAGGAGGGGAAGCAGAAGATTGTGAAACCTTCACTTCAGCATATGCTGTTTGGTTCGTAAGAGATGGGAAAATGTTCAAGATCTGATTAATCGCAGGTACCGACGAAATCAAACCCATGTTGAACGTAGTTGCCAAGAGAAATACACATATGAGGGAGCTTATGACAAGAGGGAAAGCCCATTTCTTCTCCATGTTTAGAGACCCCATTGCAAGACCTTATCATTGGTTCCAGCTAATGATCTTCATATCCCAAGATTGCTTCTTTGCTCACCAACTCAACAAACCAAGATATGGGAATTCAATAATAAACAAAATCTTCTTATATCCCAGATACCAATGATTGAGAGAATTCAGCCGGAGCCGTCTAAATTCAGGATTCAAGGATTAAACAACCAGTAAGAAGACAATATGTAAAAACCATGTTGTCTTATCCTAACATCCAATTAATGAAGAAGCTGAAGCTTGCATAAACGTCTTTGTGTATTTGATTAAAGTAATCCCAAATTGGACAACTTCAAAGACCATAGAGGATTCTACACCATGGTATAAACAAGGAGAGGCAGAGAGAGACAAAGATAAGTGACAGACTGATAAAAACATGTCATCATAAAAGACAGAATAAGCATTAATGAAATCAACCAACTACCAACAAATAAAAGCAAACAAAAGAGAAAAGACTAGCTAAATCTTCAGTGTTTATAAGAAAAGAAGAGGTAATCCAACTTAAAGAAAGCCATTGGCATTGACAAGGACAAGATTATCGGCTGTTTAAATGCCAAATCTTGGAATAATCTTGTAACATTAAATATACAAACAGATTAGATTGACAATCAAGTTAACTTCGATAACCATTGTTAGAATAGAAAATAAAGATGAAGGTAATAAGACAAAAAGCCCCAGTATTGAAACTTAAAGATTTAGATCAACAAAACGAGGAAAACAACATAACAAGAGGAAGGAAAAAAAAACAAAACAGCTGATCTAAGGACCAAAGGCACGTATGTGGAAACAAATTGTTACAAATAACTGCACAAAAGGAAATTGCAGTCAAGCACAGCCTAACAAACAAGATACAAATCCAGCCAAAAGGCAAGAGCAAAACTGAACAGGAAAGAAAATAAAGTCAGTGTCTTGCTACTTAGAAGGTAAATGAAAATCAAATTGGAAAAAGCTGTTACCTTTTGATACAGACAACTTCAAGAGCTCTTTTTTGTCTTCTTGGTGTGTTGGGGTGTGAGAGAGATGCTGCACCACAATTTATAGACCCATTAAATACATGTTAAAGAAAATAAGAATAACAGAGAGAGAGAGAGAGATATTGGGTACACTTGTAAACAGATTAAAGAGGACGAGTGCTTAGAAAGAAGTGGTTCAGTTTGTTGAGCACCATCACAAGTTCCTGCTTTTCTCTCACTCTCTCCGTGATCTGCTTTTCTCAATAAGGTTTAGGAGCTTCTGCTACGTTGGTGAGCCAGAGAGACGCAGAGAGACACAAGGCCGCGTAGGAGATGACTAAAGATCCAGAAAACTATTTACTTTCATGGAAAGTAGCATCTGCTTTCCGACATTTACATACGTGAGTTCGGTTCCCTAATTAATAATTACAAAAAATTTATAAAATAAAAAAATAGATAGATTAAATTTAAATAAATATAATTAATTTTATACCATATATAACATATTTTACAATATACGTAAAATAATATAAAATATTTTTCACATAATATAAAATTAATTATATTTATATAAATTTATTGTTTTTTAATACACTGATCAAGACTTTTAATAACAGTATCCGATATCCTGCTTGATTTGCCGTATATGCTGTTGGTGGCTGGACGTCACCGTGGCTACGAGGGTTGAAATAAATAAATAAAGTAAAAGTGAGTTGGGTTAGATTAAAATTATAAGAACGTCACGGTGGGGACGCTGCTGGTCCCAATCTATATATATATATATATACCTAATAATTATTACGGTATAATATATTTTTTTATAATACTCAACTATATAATAAAATAAAAAAATAAAGAGTTAGAATTTACCCAAATCGAATAACAATAACAATAATAATAATAATTTAATTTTCATAATTTGAATATAAAATAATACCATATAAATACCGAAATGACTGGACGCAAATTCATCCAATTTAAACATAGTTTAACCCTTTTACTGGAGGGATCGCCGGGGTCGGGAAAAAAAGAAAGAAAGAAAGAAAGAAAATATTTAGTTGCCTAGAATAGGCTATACGTGGGGCTTTCAAAGTTTTCTTTTTCGGGTCTTGTACTTTCGGTGTTTGCTTTTGGTCAATCATTATATTATGAATATAAATGATTATTATTTTTATTTTATCTCAATTAGACACATTCTCTTTATAAACAAAAAGTGATCTCCAATTTTATCTCATGCTATTAATCAAAACCGGGGCCCCGCAATAACTATGCATACAAGTTTTTTTTTTTTCTCTCTCTCTCTCTAAGGATATTATCCTTTATATATATATATATATATATATTCACAAAATATTTGGCATACGAGAGTTGCGAGCACCGAAAGAAAAGACAAGTGTTAAATAGTGTGTGTTGGGATAGAAGTTAACACGAAATGTGTTAGTAAACAATTCGCGAGGTATTCATCGTGTTAAGGGTGTGACAATGTGCACGATTACGTTACGCCATAATCCACGAAATTGGCCTAGCTCTTTTTATTGGTTTTCTGATACTTTCGTAAATTTCGCGTAATAATTTATTTTTTTTTTTAAATTAAAAAATAAAATTTTAACATAATAGCAAAATTTTATGATTAAAAGATCGTAAATTAAAATTATACTGCTCTAATGAATAATGTTTTTACAAGCTAAAAATTGTATAGAATGTTTTGATAATGTAGCGAGGGGACCTACCACCGCAGGTTACAAAGTTAAGGTATCGACGTCGAGGATGTAAGAACTGAACCGCTAATCAAATTAAAATAAAAATTGATCAATTTAATTAAAATTAAATCAATAGAATTAATTTTAATATTAAATGCATAAGCGTGATCATAAATTCTTAATTTTTTGAAAAGGAGGACTTCTAATTTCACGCCATGCGGTCGGCTGGTAGGTTAACCGTCCAAGATTCAATTTTATATTCCACGGCGTTCGAACCGACGAGCATGCGGCCTTCGGTCACCCCGTCGGATGAAATCATACGGTCGCCCCGGACGTGAATACCTTAACTTTTATTGCAGGCTGTCTCGAGAACTCGTACTTTGCTCCAATGCAAAGCCACCATTTGCATTCGGTCGTTTTCTCCGCGACGACCGGCACGCTCCTTCCTCGTAAATATAAATAATAATAAAAATAATATTCATAGGGAAAAAAATTGTATTCCTAAATTAAAAGAAATTTTAAAATTTTAAAAATAAGTAGATAAATTATTTCAATATATTTATTATTTACTTAAATAATAATATATTATTTCAATAATATATATTATTTAATTTTAACAATAATTTATATTTATTTATTAAGAAGGATTACCAATTGTGTATCGAATTTCAAAACATGAAATAGCATCACCATATTGCACGTAAATATATTTAGTGTCCAAAGATAGATAAATATTTAACGTTCTGATCGGGCAGACCACAATGGGATAACGATGGTTTTGTTGTAACACATTTAAGTCGTTGTCCTAATCTGTGTGGCGATTTAAATCAGCCTTGTCTATTTCATGCCTTCTTATCTTTATCTTCGATCGGTTGGATACGATTGGAACCTGAACCTTTAATGAAACTAAAAATAGATGATAGAGTTATCATACCATCTATCTCATGTAATTACCTTTAAAATATTGTAATTAGTTCGAAAATTATGAAACAAAAAATCTTATTAATGTATATGTATAAATCGTATGACTCTTCTTTCATATCAAAAAATAAAAATTTGAACTATAATTTATAAATTTTGTATTAAAAGATAAAATAAAATCTAAATTACGTTTCCTTTATGTATATAAACAAGAACTATATGATTTCCATTTTAAATAAAAAAATCATTGTAAAAAAATGTAAACTTTATAAAAATAAAAAATATATATATATATATATTATTTTGATAATTATCGAACCTACTTTGAAAATTATGAAAAAAAATTTCGGTAGTGACTAAATTTTGACATTGAATGTCATATTAAATGTCAACCGTCTAAAATTCTTTACAATTTGAACCCTCCTTCCAACTTCCACCGAGTGATGAATGGACAGTTGACACGGTGTCTTGCTATTTTTAGTTCCCACTCTAAGATCATTTCCTGTACTTTTTCTAAATTGTTCCTGTTAAAATAAATAAATAAATAATTAATTAATTAAAAAAAAAAAAGAGATTTCTACGTTGGAGTGAGCGTAAAACAAGGAAGCGTCGTCCAAAGACACAAACTCCGGAGGTAAGACGTCGTTTTCACAACTTCAGAATTAACCTCGCGCGTGCCAAAAAGTGTCGAATAAAATTCCATCAATTTAATGTAATATTAAATCCAAATAGGGGTATTTATGTACTTTCATTCTTCTTATCTTTGTCTTCTTACCTTCGCGCGTGCCAAAAAAGTGTCGAATAAAAAAAAAAAAAGAAAAAATCCATCAATTTAAGGTAATATTAAATCAGGACAGGGGTAGTTATGTACTTTCATTCTTCTCGTCTTTGTCTTCTTACGCGGCTCCCTCGTAATCATCGAACCAAAAAAAGAGGGATTCATTTAAAGGACAGGTGTAACCTCCAGAAATTTTTGGTGCCAAGGCACGTCATTTGTTGTACTGTTTGACAATCCAACCAAAAGCCATGTCGACAACGAAAAAGACAAAACAAAAACCACGTCACTGCATTTGCCCGATCGTGATTTGCCACCAACATGTCCTCAATTGTGTACAATTACGCGCGCACACACGCACACACACACACACACACACACACACACCCACACACAGACACAAACGCATATAAAGGCAACACATGTGGTCATATGTGGAAGTGTATCTTGTAAGATGGGATTGAACTTGAAAATATTTTTTTGATAAAAAATAAAAGATAAAAACAATGCTAGACAATCTCGTTAAAAAATTGTATTGGTTAAATTTAAATTTAAAATTATTTAAAAATTTTGTCTTATTTATTGTGAATAAAAAATCATTTTTTCTTTAGATTGTTGACATTTTTCAAAATGGGGCAGATCTCGATCTTTTCCTTGTGATTTGTCTTTGTCATATTTTTATTATTTTCATTAATAATATTAAAATATTTTAAATGAATTATCTTTTTTATAAATCAAAATTATTACAAAACGTCATTTCATTTTTCTCGAGTACGTTTCGCGAGATAAATTTAATCAATATTTATTCTCACATTTATGAAATCTATATTTATTAATTTTTTCAGCGGAATGTTATCGAAATAATAATAATAATAATAATAAATGATTTGACTGGTTTGGATCTTGTCACAACCTTTGTTTTCAGCTACCGTTTTCGTTGGTTTTGAACTTTGACCTTTTAACCTTTCTACAGGTTTTAAATGTGAGAGGCACACCTGACAAACTTGCATCCCATCAATCAATGTCCCCGGAAAATTTTATATTTTTAATGTAAATAAAAAACACATAGTAGACACAAAATAATAATTATAGACAATAAAATAATACATATATAATAATAATAATAATAATAATAATAATAATATAAATTAATAAAATAAAAAATATATTATTTTGTTAATTTCGGATTATCATAATATAAATTTATCATTTATTAATATAATAATAATAATAATAATTTAATTTTGATTTTATCAATGAGTCACTTATTTGAGGTCACTTGTAATTATCCTATTGCTGAATGGATTATAAGATGCAAATATATCAGAATTATTTATAAAGGGTAAAACTGATTAAGAAAATGATGATAATTCAATAGAGCCAATGTTTTAGGTTGGAAAAACACAATATCCAAATATCTAAAATACAGATAATGCCAATTTAGGGAACTTAGTAGACAAAATCTTCAGACTTTAAACTTTGTCGAAGCCATCAACTTTTTTTTTTCTTCTTATTTTCTTTTTTTTTTAAAGTCAAAATAAACCCATGAAAGGCAAATCAAAAAACACTGTATAATAATTACATTATTTTCTTTTTTATATTTTCTCTCTCTAAATCTTTCACCCCTCTTCGCGTCTTCTCTCTTTACATATTCCTTTATGCATAATCATTATTTTAAAAATTACATTATTAAAAAATAATAGCAATTAATGAGAGTAAAAAAAAAAAAAGGCACTAAACAATCCCTCCCTTTGTAAGAAATCGTTTAGGAGACACGAGAACAAGTTTATAAATAGATAAATAGATATAAAATAATTTTATATTATATATATTATTTTATATTATATAAATAATATTTTGTATAATATATATAAAAATTTATAAAAAATATAGTTTATTAAAAATATTGTATATATTATATAAAATATTTTATATGAAATAAAAAATTATTATACGTTTATTTTGGAGCAATTAATTTCATTATTTGTATTTCATAAATGTAACAGGACTAACGGTGGTTGTAGATTATGTCTCTCTCTCTTCTCTCTCTCTTCTCTCTCTCTTGAAAATGGTAATAAGAAATAGTTCTGACAGCCGTTGTATTTAGACAGAAAAAATCAAGAAAGAGAAAAGAAGTGGAGAGAGATAGAGATAGATTGAGACTCTGAGATCTGACCCTTTCTTTGGTTTTGTCCAAAAACGAAACTCAGAAGCCCTTTGGGGAACAACAACAACAGGGTCTTCTTCCCTGTCTCTGTCTCTCTGCCTCCCCTTCCCTTTCTTTCTAGTTTCTACTTCTGGGTATCAATACAAATCCTCCTCCTTCTTTGGTTTCTGCATGCTTGTTATATATTTCTTGTTACTTTGACCTAAGGTTGATTCTTGATCTTTGTCAGGGTCTTGGTTCATGACTTTTCTTTTTTTTTTTTTTGCTTTTGATATTGTTGTTTGATTGAGATAGAGATGTGTGTGTTGCATTTATTAACCTCTTGGGTTTATTTTTTCTTTTGCAAGGAAGGATGAATTAGAATTCATATTTGTCTGTGCGTGTTTTTACCCTCTTGTTTGTAGATTGTCATTTGCATCTGACTCAATTGTTGTTGTGGTTTTTTTTGGGGGGGGTGGGGAGGGGGTACTTGGTTTATTTCTTGGA